>JAPKLW010000042.1:0-19982 GCA_026898455.1 Plectranthus barbatus
TTTTTTTTTTAAGTTTTCAATTAAAATCTAATTAAACTCTAATCATTTTCAGTTTTGTTTATATATTATAGTTTATACGACCACTTCAAGATTTGGGTGATAATATCAACTAATTATTTTGGTCAATAATACTCCAAATTTAATTAATATTATTTTAGCTATAAATATTGATTGAATTTGGAATTTTGTTAAACAAGAGAACAATTCCATCATGCACAAAATAGGTAAAGAAATGAATTTAATTATATATTTATATATTCTAACATCTAAAATTAAATACATGTTGAATATTTTTTTGTAAAAAAATGATTTTGAAATTGCAACTAAAATCAATGCACATTGATTTGGGTAATAATAATATATATTAAACTTATATTAAGTTAATTAGTCAATTTAACATATTAATTAAAAATAATTATAAACGATTTGAAAAAAACTATTTAACATTTATAAAATTGAAAAGTATCTAATTTAATATTAATGCACATTTAATTATCTCTAACATAATATCTTATTTAATTGGAAAGTAATGCACATTAATGCAACTAAAATCATCTAGATATGGATATCAAATATTGCCATATTAAAAACTTGAAAATATTAAATTAAAAATAATTAATTTTAAATGTTTCACATATGAAAGGAAATTATATTAATGTGTTGGGGTAGATATGTGAGAATCTTTTCCTCCCTTTTTTATATTTTCAATTAAATATGTAACGAATTCAAATCTAATATCTAATCGCTTTATTTAATTTATATATTGCACAATCTTTTCAAGTTTTGGTTGATAAACTAAACTTATAAATTGTATTAAATTATTAACTAATTAAAAAACATTTAAATTTATTTTTAAATAAAAGTTTCAAATAGGAAAGAAAATAATATTAAATATAATATTAGGACCTCACACTATATTATAAAACATATAATATGAGAAAATGTATTAGAATGTAAGACTATATAGTCAAATGAATGATGAGAAAAAAAACCTAAGATATCACAATAGATAAAAAATAAAATTTCAATTTGATATTATATTATATTAGATAGTCAAGTAATAGCATCAAATAAAATAAAATGGATAAAAGGTCATTAAGATGTCACAATATTATAATAAATAAAATAAAATACGACTAGGGTGTCACAACACATCATAAAATTAAACAAAATGTAATATTAGGGTATCAAACTAGTATAATGTAATCTAAAAAGATATATTTAGTGATTAAGGATTTTTAATTATGAAGTAAACTTATTCATATTAAGAAAATAATATATAAAAATGGTTTAAAATTAGAAAAGAGTTTTATCAATTTATATAGTTTAATTTTCGATTCAGATCCGAAAGATGATTTGTCAATCCAAGACTTGAAAGATCATGACATACAATTTCAATCCAAGATGTCAATATCAGGTTCGGGTCCTGGATTGAGAATTTTTTATGATGTTTATAAAATAAAACTTAAAAAAATGATATTAGTAAACAAAATCGATACCAATATATTATCACAAATGTATACTATATAAATAATACATTAATTAATGTCTTTTATATTTTAAAAGGATTTATATTGTATATGTTAATATAAACTTATGTCTTACACATTTTAAAAAAAAAAAATCATATTGATTGCTTATAAACAAAATATTGAATAATTAAACTTCCCACGTATCGCGTGGGGTGCAATACTAGTGACATTTTAATACTTTTTCCGCATAAATCTATCTAATCTAGAAAGTAAAATCCCTACCGAATTCTTTTTCCCATCCAAACAAAACTTCTAAAAATTATTTTACAGTATATTGGGTAATCCATAATAATATAGAAAGTGTGCAACTAATTTTTTTTAAGAGTTGCTCTCCTGAGAGACGGTCTTACTATTTTTTTATTATGAGACGGACCTTAATATATCATTTCAATAAGTTAAATACATCATTTCATTTTTAAAAATTACATTATTTGCAACAAAGAAATACATTATTTGCAATAAAGAAACACATCATTTCATTATATTCGTCTCACAATAAAAATGGTGAGACATCATTTGTAATAAAGAAACACATCATTTCATAAAATTCGTCTCACAATAAAAATAATGAGACCGTCTCATCTGAGACTTTGCCTTTTTTTAAATTTAACATTAATTTAAAAACACACATTTTATATATCCTTATAGAAACTCGAACCCACAACCCATTGGTCATAGGTAGAATGCTTTCACGACTGGATTCGAACAAGGGAACAAAGTCTGCAACTATTTAATTATAATTAGAGTAAATAAGGGAAAATACCCTAAACTATTGATTTTCTCGAAAAAATACCTCAATCTGTTATAGTTAGTTAAAAATATCCTAATCTTTACTTTCGTCTATAAATTATACAAAAATGAATTAACACCGTTATTTTTTATGACTCGACGATTAAATGCCACTTGGCATCCCACATGACAAATCAAAGCATGATAATACCCTAATCTATTAATATTTTTAAATATACCCTTATCAATTAATTTTTTTTTTTGGAAAATACCCTAATGTATTATTGTTAGTTAAAAAATACATCAATCTTTAATTTTATTTATGAATTATACTAAAACGAGTTAACACCGACCACTTTGTTTGATTGTTGAAATATTATTTGCTATATATTCAAATGCATTTCCCATCTTGTAGTTTTTAAAACTAATCAAATCACAAGATGCATTTGAATATATTGCAAATAATATTCAACAATCAAACAAATTTGTCGATGTTAACTCGTTTTGGTATAATTCATAAACAAAATTAAAGATCGATGTATTTTTAACTAACACTAATACATTAGGACATTTTCCCAAAAATATTAATAGATAAGGATATTTTTTATTATCATACTTTGATTTGTCACGTGTGATGACAAGTGGCATTTAACGGCTGAGTCATAAAAAATTAATGATGTTAATTCATTTTGGTATTTTTTATTCATAGACGAAAGTAAAAATTAGGGTATTTTTAACTAGCTATAATAGATTGGAATATTTTTTCAAAAAAAAATCAATAGTTTAAGGTATTTTCCCATATTTACCATTATAATTAATTATTAAAATTAAAATCACAACCACGCGCGAGGGGCAAATACATAAATTGTACCTTATTTTTAAGATCAAGATAAAGTAAACAAAAACATATGTTTATATATTTTTTAAATAAATTTTAATTTTTGTTCATCAATATTATATATTAGTAGTTTATAACATAAAATATTTTCTATATTAGACATTCAACCAAATATATAAATTTAATAAAATTAAATAAAATGCATGAAACATAATGCCTAAAAAAAAATAGGATATCGCATAAAAGAAATTATATTTATATTATTTAACAAATAGTCAATATAATAAATTAATAAAATTTAATATTTTAAAGATAAAAGGATACATATAATTTTTTTATATTTTCATTATTTGTTGTATATCTTATTATAATAGGATGAATAATGGATAAAATAAAAAAATAAAATTAATGTTGACATGACAATTTTTTTGGAGGGAGAGTTGTTGGGCCAAAATTTGATTGAGCTAAATTAGTGCAGGTCCGCCAAATTTAACCTAGGCCCACAAGTAAAAAGCCCAACATACCGTTCCACTGACCTGAAAACCGAATGACTCGTGAAGGATCACACGCAAAAACCGCAAGCCCCGGCCTAGGTCCCGACACATGAATCACCTGCGAGGTCAAGCTCCTGAGAGGCGCGACCCAAAGCTAAGGACCTACAGTTCACAACCTACTCCTCCCAACAAGGGACCTAGAAGCTAATAATAAGAACCTTCCAGGGAGGTCGGGAAGGTAGGTGCCAGATCAAGCGCAAAAAAGGAAGACTGGTGGAAGCCCAAATCCAACTACCCGCTGAAATTGGAACCACCACCGCTTCATTCGCGCAATCAGCAGGATAGACACCTGATCGGATGAGGGTCGAAACCCTAGCTGAACAACCCCGAAGAGGATGCAACGGCCACCGAGAAAATCGGAACTACCCCCTGAATTCTCTATGGCTATAACGGCTCCTCTTGAACTATAAAAGGGGGGCCAGTAGGTCATTTTTAACATGTTTTTTCGCCCTATTATACTTGTACTCTCCAAACTTACGATTGACACTTTTGATTCTTGATGATAAAATCACCTTATTTCATTGTTCTTTAGTTAATTCGTCCTATTTCTTATAAGTTCCAAGGGTCACTACTACAAAAAAGCTGATAGACAACAATTTAAAACTGTTGTTATAGGGTTGTTTGGAATTGTTGGTCCCTGATCAGAGTTATTTTATATGCAGCGGAAGTATTAAATTTATCTTGCACGTGTCTTGCTAAGGTCTCGACTTAGCAAGTGTATATCTAATTGTTTTAACTCGTGCATTCGTTAGATTGATTGTAGATTATACTACAATACTTGGTGTGTTGAGTTTCAAATAATCTAACTACGAACAAATAACGTAATAAAGCAGTAAACGACACAAGGGTTTTTATAGTGGTTCGAACAACTGTTCTACGTCCACTCTCCAATTCTTGACTGAAAATTTCACTAGAAGAATGAGTACAAGGTCAGGTCTGATCTCTAACGTTGAGCAGCTCCTACGTCTGGTCAGAGCGCACCTTCAAGCACCTCGATCTCCAATCTTCAACTGGTGTCGCTTCTTAGAGTGAGGACAAACCTCCCTTCTCCTCGGACGTCGACTGTTGGGAGTTTTATAGTTCTTCCCAGAACCTATCCTTGTGTTGGCGTTGCCTGTACGAATCACTCTTGCACCGCAATAGTGACTGCTAGATTCTTTGTAGAATAGAAAGAATCCCAAAGTTACCTTGAAGAAGATAAACTTCTCAGGTCTTCGAGCTTCTACTATGAAAGCTTGTGAAAAGCTTCAATTAAGAACTTGGCTCGGTTGTGTTTGCGTGAGACTGAGTTTGACCTCTTTTGATATCTCTTGTATGTATGAAATTGCGAACCTTTTAATCAAATAAGGATGACACCTATTTATAGGTGAAGATTCAAACGACTATTTGAATCTTATCCGTTAGACTCAAAAGGAATGCTCGCCTATCTGCATGCTTCCTTTTTTTTTTTGGTGGATAGAGACTCTTCATGTCTCTTTGTCTCTGATTGGCGTAGAATCTGTCTTTAGCCTTCTCTTGTCAGAACGGATCCTTTGTAGGTCTGAACCCCTTTTTTCATGATGACTGTTCCATCCTCTTGATTGGTTGGTTCTTCTTGTAATTTGTAATCTGTCTGATATTTAGCTTTGTAACTTCTCTCTTGATTGCTGATTGTCGTCTGCTGGCTACTGATGTGCGTCGGATGTCTCCGTAGTTTGCTGGAGTTCCTTCTTCAGCATCCTTGTCACTTCCTTCGCATTGCAAGCCTTTCTTCTCTTTAGCAATCTTCAGCAATTAGGTAGGTTTGTTGACTCCTTCAGCAAACCCAATTCTCTCTATTTCTTACTCTATTACAACTCGAGTATGAATTCCTATATAGGATTTTTTACAATTGACTCGATACTCAGTTGCTATAACTTTGATCCACCAAAACATATCAAACTATGATAATGAATTGGTTTACAATAGAGGGGTCTAACAATATTCCTAACAATTTCCCCCTTTTTGGTGCGATCAAAACCTCTATCTTAAGCTTTAATTCTAATTGATCATGGGAAAGCTGATTACTGAGATTACATAAAGATTTCCTATCAATTCTATTCTCAGTGTCTCAACTCCCGTAGACTTAGTATTGTTCCTAAATATCCCCCCCCCCTTAACGTATCAAGGGTAATGCTCGAAAACAAATCAATCAGGTAAATAGCTTCAAGGCCATTTTACCAAGTAAGCACAAAGCATATTTACACATAATATCATCAAGCAATCACAGAATATTTCACACACATTACATTTCACGCAGTTTGCTGATTACACTAAGTGTGTAATTTCAGCTTATTCATTTAAATCAGCGTTGGACAATGAGATGTTGTCTTCAACATGGGCTAGTTTTCATTGATAGTTATATATATCCTTTCATACATTCATATAACCCAAATTGAAAGCAAAAAAATTGTTCAACCAGCTAGGAGATGTAGAGTTTAGAGAGATATTACTTCTTTGTAGTTGAAGAGTCTGAATTAGCAGCACTCTTGGCACCTGAGGAACTGACAGTGGGCTTCTTCATTTTATTGAGAGTTTTTGTTGTCTTTTTCATGAAGTTGTCCACGAGAGCTTCTCGTTCTTGTCTTCTGATTCTTTCCTTTTCTTCAATTTTTCTCTGTTCTTCTCTCTCTTGTTCTACACATTGTCTCCTTAGATCTTCTTCCTTTAGTATTCTCGCTTCCAATCGACGAATCCTTTCTTCTTGCTCCATTCTTATTTTTGCTTCTTCGGCTAACCTCTTCTCTTCCCCCTCTTTGATCGCCGCAAAAATTCTAGTGGAGAAGGTCTCAAAGTTGTCAAGTTGGATGGCAAGAATTTCGTCTTTAGCTTCAGACACTTTGGTAGAGATTTCCTTGTGCATGATTGGTATCATTTGCTCTCCGATACTCCGTCCTACCATGGTATGAATATAGTGCTGGAGATTTGACGTCTGCTTGTTCTTCTGTTAGCTTCTTCTTTAGTTCATCAGCAGCGGTCATTTGACGTCTGGTGGCTGGAGATTTGAATTTCTGAGTGAATGGCGGAGAGTCTTCTATGGCGTATTCTGGGTGGCAGAGATCGATCTCCGGTGGCTGCTCTGTGAGCCTGGATCTTCTGTAGCCTCGCAGCAACTTGGTTCTCCATATACTATCTCTTGGATGTCTGGTCCATCCAATCATCAGCCCATTCTTCTTCACTCCTCCAGTAATTAAGACCTATCCTAGACCTATCCTAGCCATCTCTTGAACTCTGTTCTCAACCATTCTTGATCGGACGACTCTCCTTGGAGTTCAGTAGGATATGAGTCATTGACTTCTGCGACGGCTTGAATTTCGATGAACATGCTTATGTCGCGTGCTCAGGAGATAAGATCCCCGTTGTCCTCATCTCTTGCTGTGACAGGAGGACACCACTTCGCAATCCGATGTGCTTTGTAGTTCCTGTTGGGTGGTCCTTCCATGGGCACTCTTAGGGTTTCTTCTCAAATTATGGATTCTCCATCTGTGATAATCCCTGCATCTTCTTCATCATGAGAGCTAGGAAGATCACTGAAGGATATACCTAAAACTTCTCGGAATATGAATTCATGTCTCCTATATAATATTATTTTATTGGAGAATTGTCGATTTAGAATTTAATAGATATTTTAATTATTGATCTAGTATCCAAAAGAAGAATTCTCAATCCTAGGACCCAAAAGATCAAACAATTCTCAATCTAGGACATGATATTGAGGTCTGGATTGAGGATTTTATATCTTTCGGGACTTGAATTGAGAGTTTTTGTGATCTTTTAGGTCCTGAAATGAGAATTAATTTTTTGGGTCATGAATCGATAATTAAACTATCTTTTGGGTCCTCAATCGATTAAACTCTCATATCATATTATTTTATTGGAGAATTGTCGATTTAGAATTCAAAAGATAGTTTAATTACTGATCTAGATCCAAAAGATGAATTCTCAATCCTAGGACCCAAAAGATCAAACAATTCTCAATCCAGGACTTGATATTGAGGTATGGATTGAGATTTTTATGATTTTTCGGGACCTAAATTGAGAATTTTTGTGATTTTTCAGGTCCTGAAATGAGAATTAATCTTTCGGATCCTGAATTGATAATTAAATATCTTTCGGGTCCTGGATCGATAAAACTCTTATATTATATTATTTTATTGGAGAATTGTCGATTTAGGATTCAAAAATTAGTTTAATTACTGATTTAGGATCCAAAAGCCAGGATCCGAAAGATCAAATAATTTACAATCCAGGAATTGATATTGAGGTCTGGATTTAGAATTTTGGTCTTTCGGGTCCTGAATTAAAAATATTATGATCTTTTATATCCTGAATCGAGAATTAATCTTTCGAGTCCTGAATCGATAATTAAACTATCATTCATGTCCGGAATTGATCATATCAGCTTCATTGTTGCATGTTATTATTCTTGTTTTTGTTGAATCATTTAAACTAAAAGAATTCTCAAATCCTTGCAATTTACCAAACCAGGAGTAGCATTTGGGACAACTCTTCTTCTAGTTGCTGCAATATTTTCCTACATAGAGCTCAAGAGAAGATCAAGCAAAAGAAAAAGGCACAAGTTCTTCCACGACAACGGCGTCATTCTACTACAACCAAAACTCACCACCACCACCACCAGACAAACATCACCACACACAGTGAAGATCTTCAGCTCTTCCGAGCTGCGAAAGGCGACGAACGTCTTCCATAGCAGCATGATCGTCGGCCAGGGCGGCTTCGGCACCGTCTACAAAGGTGTGTTATCAGACCAAAGCATGGTCGCCATCAAGAAGTCCAAGAAAGTCGATCCCACCCAAATCGAGCAATTTGTGAACGAGGTGTGCGTGTTATCTCAAGTGAACCACAGAAATGTGGTGAGGCTCCTAGGTTGTTGTCTCGAGACAGAAGTTCCTCTCCTTGTGTACGAGTATGTAAGAAATGGTGCACTGTCTACACACCTACATAACAAGGCGAAGGCTCGGTTTCTGAATTGGGAGATGCATTTGAAGATCGCTGCAGAAACTACAAGAGTCCTCTCGTATCTGCACTCTGCAGCTTCGACTCCTTTAACTGATAAGAATTATCCCATTTAGGGGGAAGATCATTTAGAGTAGGTCGAGTGTAGAAGAGGCATATGTCTGAGTAGTGGTAGACAGAGAATTTGTAAACTCAGATCAACTGCATCTTCTTATCGACAGATAGACTTAGAGGTATAGTTTTGACAATATCAAAAAGGGAAAAATTGTTAGGTATTGATTAAAAATCCTACCTTAATTTGATGTTTTGATGTGTCAAAACTATATACCAAATTCTAGGACTTAGAGTTATTACCTCATGTAATCCTTGTATAGGATGTTCGAGTTGTAATAGTCTAGGAAGAAGGAAGTCAGCAAAACTGTGGAACAATTTTGAAGAAGATGACATACAGACGAAAAACTATCTTGACTAGAAGACGAAGACGAGCAGAGCAAGGTCACAAAAATTGTGGATACAGTCTTCACACGGAAACTGCTGAGAGGAACTTGCAGTTTCAGAACAAGACAGTTTCGCACCAGGGAATGCATACATGATAAGATGTCGAACAAGTCGCAAGGGAACTTCAAAGAAGTCAATGATAAAAGAACAGACAGATACTCAGCTGCGACTGGCGTACAACGTTGTTCAGTGTCTGACACAACAAGTACAACCTGCTCTGAAAAGCAGTACGTTGTAGCAGAAAAAGCCAAGAGACAAGCGACTTTTCAAAAGAACGTGGATTATGATTGGACAACCTCTCCAATGTCTCTACTGGCTATTTTCTGGTGTCTCACCAATATATAGCAGGAACAACAGAGACTTAAAAACCTTTGCCTATCTGCTCATTCGAATACAAACGCTTATTTGAATCTCCGGCATATTTATTGTCTCTCAGCTGAAACTGAAGCTCAAGCATTAAACGCTCTCAAGAGAGAAGACATTACTATCGTAGTTCATTTATTGAATTCATTCATTGCTACAGATTTTGAGGAGATTCACCGTGTGACATTGAGTGCACGAGGATTAAGTTAGCTGACTTAATCTAGAATCTAGGTGTTCGTACTTTCCAAGTAAGAACACAACATCCTGGTCTTTGCAAAGGGAGAACAGGTTATCACGGGCAACTGCCGACCAGTCAACGTTCTGGGAAGAACACAATCATCCAACCTACCAAATGAGGAAAAAGGGAGGTTTGTCCTTAGTCCAACTTCGAGCCGGTCCACATAGAAGACGCAGAGCCTTCGATGGACTGAAGAAGGAGTGAAGTACAACTGCCTAGGCGAGTGAGCCACTGTGTGGACAGAGGTCTCTACAACAACTGGCTATAGATCGTGAGGATTGTATCTTCATAACTTAGTGAATTACCAGATCTGATACCCGAAGAGTGGACATAGGACTTAAGGCTTCGAACCACTATAATATCCTGTGTTGTTTACAATCTTCTTTACATTTCGTACATTACAGTTTTCAAATATATCTTAAAACCTTCAACACTTATTGTGTAAGTGTTAAAGCGTATAAACTATCTACTGTTTAGATCTGTAAAACTATTACCCTAATCTGCTAGCTAAAATCAAACTGTGATTCTAAAAAAACTGTTAACCAAAACCTGCGATAGAAACTGAACTGTCTATACTTAGAGTGTATTTAGTAGATTAAATACTTTCGCTGCACATTACTCGTACTCTGATCTGGGACCAACAATAATGCCTATAAATTGGACTTACTAGATGAGTATAATGTGAGTGCTACACTCAATGTCCCTGATTTAAGTCCTTTTGATGTAGGTGACAACTTGGATATGAGGACAAATCCTTTTCAAGAGGAGCGGAATGATGGAGCCCGAGGTGCAGTTCAAGAGCAAGATCTAGTCCATATTCCTAGTGGGCCTATGACGAGAGCTAGGGCCAAGAAGATAAGAGATGGATTGTAGTTGTTGATTAAAGGGATTTGGGCTCATGAATTATTCAAGAAGCCCATCGGAGTTGAAAATCAAATTGGGCCAAGATGAATTTATTTAATTATAACATCTGGGCTTAATTGATTTGATTTGGGCTTAGCTTTTATTTAATTTCAAAATTTACTTTTATTTGCCTACTAGATTTTTTGTTTTTGAGATATACTTGTTGTATATCTTGAAAGATTTGATATGTTTTGAGATTTGATTTTCGAGTTGGATTAGGATTAGAGATTTAGGTTTTCACCCTATAAATAGGGCTACATATTTTCGAACATACTCAATTTTTAGTTTAATAATATTTGTGAGTTTATTCTCCAATTATCTAAAAGCTCAAAGAATTTCTATTGATTACTTTGAAATTCAAATTGACTTATCAACCGGACTTACACATCTGATTGTGGTTTCTACACCAGTTCTGCGTCATTAGTTCTTCATCTTCTTGGGGCATATATGAGATTCATTTGGAATACATCATTTGAACGGTTAAATTAAGGTTGTTGAACTTCAATCCTATCGTCGTTTCCGTTTCCAATTTCGTCCGAGTCGTTTACATGTGATGTAAACTCTCGTTCCTAGGCTATGATCTTTATCCAACCACGAGGATCGTATCACTCGGTGAGCTCTAGACGAACAATCTCTGCGAGGTACAAAAGATCATTAGCAATAGGAGAAAGCAGTTTGAAAATATTAATGGAAGTGAAGACCCACTGGTCGGCAGACCGCCGTGCATCAGGAACTCGGGATTCATCGGATCTAACTTCGAGAAAAAAAATCCACCATTCCAAGGTGTTTGATGGAGGCTTCTTAATCAAGGTTGATCTACCCTTAGCCCACCTCGTGATTTAGCAGTAGTGTTTGTCCTGGCACCAGTTCAACTTGTACATATAGTGCCACTCCCAGAGGGCCGACAAGTCGAATCCTAGGTCAAACCACATAAGGAAGACACCCCACAGGAGCGAGCTGGAAGTGTAAGAGGTAATACGACCTGAGTACTTCGCAGAAAAAGGGGTGCACCGGCAGACCTACTCCCCTACCCATTGTAGCCAAGTAGAATGCTACAAAGCATGCGGCAGATCGAAGCACCTTTGGCCGGGCTCGGGATCCGATAATAGGGTACACTATTTATGGCATCTTTCATGTCATTATCCGTGACGTTCGACGTTGCTCGAGCACTCGGTGCCCCTCCCAACCGATTAGAAGAACAAAATCACCCGCAATCTCAGGATACCCGGGTTCGAGGTCAACTGTCTCAACCTAGGCCCGCCTCTGACTCAACTTGCCACCACCAGCAGTCTGCCCTAACCCTCGGACCAACTTTGATAGCATCCTCTCGTCGGAGGACTCGGTGCTGGACTCCCCGTTGGGTTCTTCCATCACCCGAATTGGCTCTGGCCTCTCCAACGTTTGAAAGAGGAGGTCCCAGTTAGGGTCGATGAAATCGGAGGCCATCCGATTCCTCGGAGGGGATAGAGTAAATGGAGGTGTGGGGTAGAAGCCATGGTCAGATTCGGAACCCTCGTGGTTTTGGGAATCGAACCCCGAGGAAGAAGACATTATCAAGACAAGATTAAATACTTCAAAATTCTTGGGGTTAAAAAGCCTTAAAAGAAAAAAAAAGAGGGAGACGAGCTCCGGTCAACCCTACACCAAATCACACCAATCCCAAAGGTACACAACCTAGATATCCTGAAACCCGAGCACAATGAAGCAAAGAAAAATAATGATAGAGAGAAGTGCGGAATGGATTACCTTAGGGTGCCGGAGTATCGGACCAAACACAACGAATCACCGGTGGAAGCAGAAAGATTGCCAAAAGGGAGAGACGTAGGGAGAGAGAGAGAGAGAGAGAGAGAGAGAGAAGAGGCTTCGGAAATAGTAATGACGGAAGTGAGAGAAGTGACGGTTTAAAGACCGCACCCATTCAACTCCTCATGACTGCCCCCACCACGCTCACTTATTACACAACTGCCACTGGCAGGGCGGCAAACTCAAAAGTGGATCGACATGTCGAGCTACCACATCAACCGCACAGGTTTCAAGACACACGCTCAACATGATGATTTCTCAACAGGGGCTACAACCTCAGAAGAGGCACGTAACACGCCCCAACCACAAGTTGGTTCAATGACCTAAACGCCTTCATAAGGGTTAGACTTGTCAAAGACCCCAGATAGACAATGTAATAAATGGAGCATAACCCGAACTGCTCCATCACCTAAGTCGTGGTTCGGGCCCACGGCCACAACCTTCGTAGTGACTTCCTGGGGTCATACAGATAACGAGAGACCACTCACAGAGGAAAATTCCCCTTGGCTGAGAAGATGTTTACGGGCATCCCTTAAAAATACTAGGCCTCCTACTAGCGAGACCTGAAGGGCACATATCAGGGAACACGAACCACCTCATGAGGTGAATGCACACCGATAAGAGCTGAAATTTTTGACTCCATGAGCTCTCCAGTCAAAGCCTCATAGAGCCAAAGGGGCTATTGTTGGGGTTGCAGGCCACACGACCCACTTTGAAGACCCAAATGACCCGATTTCTCACAAAACAACCAAATCGTGAGCTAGCCCGGGCCTCCTTGCAATCCGACCAGCAAGCTGATGACAATAAAAACTGTTCGCAGAAAAAGAGGAGCCCGCTCAGGATAGCTCAATAGGAACCGTCGGGATAAAAAAGTAGTTCAACCGAAAGAAAGATCTCCCCCTAGCAGATCGAGAAGCGAAAAACTGTTTCAAACAATTTGCTTAACGGTCAAGGAGGCGGACAAGATAAGGACGCAACAATCCCGGAGGTCCCTGACGATAGAGACGTTATAACAACCTTGAGAAAGCTGACGAACTCCGCTCAACCGCCCAGACGCACACCAAGGAAACCCTACCACCGTCATAGGCTCTAAATATAGTCATTTGTAAGCCAAAATTCGGCATGTAGCTTCTTGAACATACTCCCCATTTTTACTAGCCTAAGTTCTAGCCATTTATTTGTTTATTGTCGAGCTCTAGATCGTTCTGGCTGGAGTTCGCATAGCCGCGCCAAGACGTTGGTATAAGTGTTTCGTTTGTATTGTGTTTTTAATTCACTTATTTATTGTTGCTGAGTCATTTGTTGTCATTTATAATATGATGTTGCGAGCTTGTATTTGTCTATTTCGCTTACTTTATATATATTGCCTATAGTCATCTGTCATTCTTTATTTTCACATCTATTTAATTGGATCTTGAGTTCCTGGGGCCTGTATTCCTACGAATGGAACCTCAACAACTATATAGTGATAATTGACTCGATATATTGTTTGACTCATCAAATTAAATACAAATCTTCTAACAAATGTTCCACATTATAAAAGAAGGATATATTTTATTTGAATATAAAAGTTACAAAAAGTCTATTAGTATAAGATCTTTTGAGGATATGTTTTAAAAACAAAATCATACATACTTATTCAATTCAAAACGTACACTATCGTACTTAAGATGAGCGGAATTGATAGTTTTCCAATTTATACACATGCACATATAACACTTAAAAAATTGTAGTCGAGTGACAAGACTTAGTATGATAAATTTGTTTGTGATTTCATTACAAGTTAAAAGGCATTGCTTTAATTTATAATTTCTCATATGGTGAGGCTCAAATTAAGGATCTAATATGCATAATTGGATGTAGAACTATCAATTGGGTGACTCATCAAATACAAATACATAAAAATAAGCCTATCAACTTAAAGAGTGGGACTAAAGTAAGAAGTCGTTTGTCATAGGATCAGACCGAATTTACTTTGACAATTCTACTTAGTATTTAATTTTAGATAGAATCGGCCGAGTACACGTGGCACAGCTAGGCAGACATAAAGCAAAGAGTGGGCTAGAAATTAGAGGTGGCCGATTAAATTAATTAGTGGAGATTAGTGTTGGAGGCGGCAGCTTGAAAAGGCTATTAATCCATCCAAATATATAGTTGTGAACTTCCATCTCAACTAATTCACCACTTTAATTAATTTAATAATCTTCATAGTGACTCATCCCTGACTCATAAACCAATAGCAAATTCACAATCGATCAACTAATTTTGATTCTCCCCTTTCTCATCTCGGATTTTTTTTCTTCTTCCCCACTAATACGTAATTTAAATATATGATGACATTAGTATCATTATCATGTATGGATATCTCCACTATATCCTGTATTTGAAGTATAGTGATGAAAATATCTTGTTAATAATTAAAAACTTATAAATTTAATTAACTTTCTCGTAGAACATTTGAGTGTGTGAAATTTAAATTAATGAATTACTATATATAAATTATTCTTTTCACTTGTGCCTTTTGAGAATTGGGTACATAACATAATAAAAAAAAAAAAAAAACTGGTGATTTGTATTTTAGGTGATGCGTGATTGATCGAGTCATTGATCATGCATCGTTTTCTTAAACCTGAAGGTTTTATGAGGAAAATTAAATATTCACAAAAATTATGGGAAGGTCTTGGGTTAGGTAGGTCTAAACAATTTAGGCGGGTTTTATCCATTAACCCAAGCCCAAACCCATATAATGTACCCTAATTGGGATTAATAAACCCTATTTGGGATGGGTCAACCCATTTGGGTAGGATAAAACCCGCCTAAACCGTTTAGGTCTGACTAACGCAAGTTTTTGCCAAAAATTATAAGTTAGTTAGGAATTTTTTTTTAAGAGGTAAATGAAAATTTAAGCAATGTAATTTGGGACAAAGTAAAGTGATCAAGAAAAGAAAAGAAGAAAGAAACTCATTGCAATTAATTGAGTGGAATAATTAAATGTCATTCTAGCAATGGTTATCATCATGAGGTCATGCATTACCTAATTAATGAGGTTTATTTTATATTTTATTTTTCTAATGATTGTGAATATTTGATCAATATCGAGAAAATCGTGACAACAATTAATTCTAATATTCCTGAATTATCAGAAAATTAAGAAATCAACGAGGCACTTGCATATGCCTTCATGTTACTTCTTCTAATGATGGAAATGAAATACTCAATTTTGTTTAAAATAGGGTACACAGTATATATGAAGAAGATTGAGTGTTTTTTCTTATCTTCGAATTTATGATTAATTAATTATAGACAAAGTATTTAATTTTAATATATTTATCAATAGTTAACATCATTGATGCAAAAATCGGCGTCTAGGACCGCCTAGTCGGAGGTCCACCGATCCGATAAACGTAAAATCGTTGAAAAATCAATTTTTTTCTAATCAGTACCTAAGCGGCGATTAATCGGGCTAGGCAGACTAGGCAGATCGGATTAATCGGGCTAGGCGGCGATTAATCGGATTAATCGGCCATTAATCGAAAAAAAATCGGTTGGTATAAATTTTAACTACAAATTGAATTTAAAATCTTAATATTAAAAAAATACAAATTATTTTTTTTCAAAAAACATAAAATTAAAAGTAAAAGTGTAAAACCTAATTTTAAAATTATTCCCCGAATCTCAAATCCAAATAAAAATTCAAATTCACAAGTCACGACTCACGACTGCTCACATTCTCCTCCACCCACGGCCACCACCGCTTAGGCGTGTCTGTTGCAGGAACATTTAAACTTTAGTTTATGATTTGCTTTTAAATGTGATAATGTTTGTTGAAGGTATATTTAGACTTCGTTCTTTGCTCTTATTTTAGAATTGATTTGAATTGTGAGGATATTTGTTTGTTGCAGGAATATTTAAACTCTTGTTTATAATTTGCTTTTAAATGTGAGAATGCTTGTTGTAGGAATATTACTTGAGATATATATAAAAGTGTTGAAATCTTACTTGCATTTTTAAAATATAAATTGTTGGTAAGATTTTTTATATATTACTGAGATATATAAAAAATAAAAAATAAAAATAGATAAGCCGTCTAGAAACTGCCTAGAACCCGACTAGTCCCCGCCTAGACCGCTTAGGCGCTAGGCCCCCCTCGACCGCCCGACTAGCGCTTAGCGATTTTTACAACATTGGTTAACATAAAAGAAACCTAAATCATAAACAGCTAAGGATAATTTATCCAAGAATAATATATATAACAATTGTGCACAATATATTTTAAACATATTACCGGTATTGTAAACGAACATGGGATTGTGAACAAGATTTAATTAGATATTGATTTGGTGTAGATTATGATACAGTACTGGACTACTGGTTCATTCTTATATATATATACACACACTTTTGGTATTGAAATACAAAAATTAAAATACCCAAATATAAATTATATTAAAAAATCCATAACAAATATTTTTTCATTAGTTTTGTTCTTGAATCTTATTAATTACTACTAAAATATCTAGCCCCATTGATGGGGTTCTTGACGGACTAGAATCGTTGTGTGATTGCAGCTGGGGCCAAAACTCTATAGCTTTGCATGTGCAGTGTTGGTTGAATTTTTGCTTTTCTTATCCCTTAATAATTGCTATACTTTATGTTCAAGCAAACCAGCTTCAACTATTTGATTTATTTCTGCAAAACTAAAACTATATTTGAACTGACTCCACTAGCTAATTAAGCAACCATCTAAGAACCAATAAAGCTCTCCTTAATAGAATTAATATTCTGTCGATCATAAACAAGAGAAAAGATTGGATTTTTTTGTTGGAAAGAGTCAAACTTTGGAATCTTTGGACAACTACATATATATATAATTGATACAAAATTCCTAAAAATCCCATTTTTATTCTCCCACCATTTGCCGTCAACCCCAACTAGCCATTGAAGAAGAAAAAGAAACAAATACAAATTAACTTAGGTAAGTAAAAAAAAACCAAATAAACTGTAAATATTGAAGAAGCCAAGCATCAGACTTGCCTAGGAGTTGCGTTTCTCTCTCTTGAAGGAAACTCAACCCCTTGGAGTCGATTGCTTCACGTGTAACACGTTGCATTTTCGCATACAAACTCGTTTCTCCACAACCCTACACAACCATTGCCCGCTATACCGCCTCGACAACCAAGGCTCCGTCGTCGTCTTCAACATGTTTTCCACCTGAAAAAGTCAAGGAGAGAGAGAGAGAGAGAGAGAGGGGTGAGGAGTTTGGAAGGAGTGGATATTGATACTTATAATATAGGAGAATGATTTTGCTTAGAACATAGGGAAATAAACAAAGGTCGACAGGCTCAAAGATGTTGGCAGGAAAATAAAAAATATAGTAATAATTGTAATAAAAAATATATTTATTCAACATAGTAACGGCCCCACAACGTTAAACAAATTTTACTTTGTTGAAGTGCAAGAAAACCCTTTTTTTGGAAGTAAATGAAGAAAAGGACTTTGTGACAGACCTAAGTGGGAATCTGAGGAAAGCCCATGAAGAATTGTGGGTCAAACCCTAATTTAAAACAGGAAACAAAAAACAAATGAATGAATAAATATTTAAAACTTTGGCCAAACACTACTATCAAAGATAATGATGGGGGCGGCTTCAAATAGTTTTTGAATTATATCACTTTAAGAAATCAAGAAAGAATTTTAGGTTCAATTAGTTGATTAATCAAGTTAGATCCAGTTTGGATAAGAACTCATTAAAGATGTTAATTGGGTCAATTAATTGGATTTCATGCCAATTTTATTGGGTGTCGGTTCGGTCAATTTGGGCTGTAATCTTTCGAGCTAAAAATCTTATATATTTTGGCAAAAACTTGCGTTAGGCAGGCCTAAACGGTTTAGGCGGGTTTTATCCTACTCAAATGGGTTGACTCATCCCAATTAGGGTTTATTAATCCCAACTAGGGTATATTATATGGGTTTGACCTTGGATTAATGGATAAAACCCACCTAAATCGTTTAGGCCTGCCTAACCCAAGACCTCTATATTTTTGGTTTTCAGGCTTAGGGTTTTCGAGCCAAAAAAAAATCACGAATCTTTATGTATTGATAATTAAGTTTAAATATTAAAAATCTGTTATTTTTTATTTTAGTGTCAAATATATTTTAACTTCATAATTATATAAGTTTAACCATCTATGCATACTATTTATACTAAATACAATTATATAAATTGAAATTTAATCAAGAAATATAATATTAAATATTAAAACAGACTTCAATAATATAATTATAATAAATGATATTAATAAAAAACTAACAAAGTGAATCAGGCCAACTCATCAGGTTTTTGGCTCGGCCCTATTAGACCTGGGGCTAAAGTATTTCAATCCTAACCTGTTTTTCGACTCAGCTTAATAAGATCAACTCGTGAGCTTCGATCTAAATTAACATCCCTACTAATTATATAAACACTTAAATGTCCATCAAAGTTAAAAAATGTACATAGAGAATTCGATGCAGACAAAAAAGGTTCATAGTTTCACGTTACATTTTATGTTTTACTTCATCGATATAGATACTACTATATGTGTTTATGTAAAATGTTCATCAATACATATACTTGAATCTTGAGGTAAAAAATGCAGATTCATTTTTATTTAATATCGAATAGTTAAGTGAGCTAATGTGAATGCCTAGTTTTGGAATTATTTTCTTTTAGTGTGTGCTTTGTCACAGGAATAAGATACTTTAGTTGATTGCAATCAATTAATCACTTCAAAAAAAAATCTCGAATGTATATTCTTTGTTAAATGAAAAGTCGCCAACACCATTTAATTATTAAAGTCACTAGAAGATCGGGATTAACTCCAAGCCACACTGATAATGATATCTTTTGTACGGACGAAAGAAAAGGAGGTTGAGAAACTTTATCTATTAAACAAAAAGAATTATTGAAGTAGCATATTGACTCGAATTTCCATCAATGAACTACGTCCTTTTTTGTCGAGAAGCACTGGATTTGGGTTTATCAATTTCTTTATTTTGTAATATCTTTGATCTCGTGGGGTATATAATCGAGATGATGAATTGTTCTCGACAATGATTTGCCTAAGTGGATACCATTTTGTTTGTGATAAAGCAACAATCCAACTATGTGTTAGGTGTGTTAGGTCCCAACACATGGTAGGTGGATAGTAGGTGGGATGTGTTAGGTTAGGGATAAATTAGCAAATTCACACACTAATTTTTCCTATAAATAGGCACATCTTCTCCTTCATTTAAACACACCAAAGAAGAGAAATAGAGAGAAGAAAAACTTGAGAGAAGAAAGAAAATCTTTCTTACGGGGGAGTGATAAAAATAGTGAGGAAAATATCTTTGGGTATTTTCGGGAAACACTTTGAGTGTTACTATTTTGGGTTTGTCCCCAAGCCTCTATTTGTACCTACTATCATTTTATAGTGGAAGAATTGATAATTTATCCCTAACCTAAACACATCCCACCTACCATCCACCTACCATGTGTTGGGACCTAA
>JAPKLW010000042.1:20382-133587 GCA_026898455.1 Plectranthus barbatus
GTCCAATAACTCCATTAGTATGAGGCCTTTTGGGAGATGCCCAAAAACAAATCCGTGCGGGCTTGTGCTCGGCCCAAAGCGGACAATATCATACTAATGTCGGAGTCTCGGTTCCCAACACTATGAAGCCCTTCTTCACTCACTTTTCCTCATATAATCAATTTGAATAAAGTAAAGTAAAACTCATTCGACTGGAAGAGGCGACTCAAGCGACCCCCACGCATTTGAATGGCCATCAATAAACCCAACCGCAACTTAAAAAACATTTATGACATAAAGAAATCAACAAAATTATATAATTGCTGATGCAATAGTATAAGTAGCCATCAGATCAAAAAGTCATGAGTTCAAGTTTAACATGTAGGAGATTATTCATTTAATTTTTCATAAAAAGTTAAGAAAAAGTATGTAATTGCAGATTTGAGAATCCTCATAATGCACCAACATGCCATTCAATGCAAAACTTGAATAATACAAGGTTACAACAAGATAGTGAAACACATGTCTACCGTCTTAAATATTTCAATACTAACTCATGCCTTCGCCAGAGACTAAAAACATGAACTCTGGCGCATCAGCAAGAGGTTTTCAACCAAAGATCGAGCTCGAGAAACATAAGAGGGGAAAGATTCAAGCAACAGAACTCCAGCCAAAAGAATCGCATTTACAGTTTTGAATTTATACCTATAATGAGGGGAAGAAAGAGAGCTGATTGCTGAGCTGAAGACCCTGTAGTAAAAACAAAAGGGAGCAACAAAGCTGATCTGTGGCCCACAACAAAAACAGCCAGCCACCAAGATTGCATGTATATATCGTATGTAGACATCTCTCACCAGAAGAACTGTCAAGATTGTGATAGGCGAGAGCACATGAGAGCAACAGCTTCTACAATCCCAGAATGAAAGCATGAATTTCCGTCCAGCTAGATACAGTATAAAGAACTCCAGATAGACCCTTCCAAGCAGGAGTGCTTTCCTCAGTCAGTTGTTTTTGTTTCTTGACCAAAGCTGGAAACAGAGGAACGAAAGTAACACCAAAATGACTTCCCACTCTTCTCAGGCTTGCGCTTGAACCTATCACAATTCCAACATCTGCCTCAAGCAAGCAAAGCAAGTCACCCACCGAGTCTCCGATATATACTGTCAGAATTTCCTTATCCTTGGAGCAGTTCTGCAAGATATCATTAAAAGCTTGGACTTTGTCAATGGGCGACTCAACCTTCTTAACAATCTCACCAGTGGATAATGAATTCTCATAGACGAACTCATTTGCATGTATATTAACAGTTTCCAAACCTCCTGCATGGGGTCAGACCAAATTAGCAATAACAGAATATACTGCATACATGCACGGACCTTCTAATGCCCAGTCCTAATATCTGACAATTATGTGCAAAATAAGCACTTCATGGATGAACCCGTAAAAATTCAGTTGTAAACACGACCATACAATAGAGATCTCCTAATAAGATCCACTATATCAGAAGTTGTAGATTTTTCCTTAACTAAAGGTAAGTTCGACTCGCTTCAGGATTAAAAGTTCCTTCAATCCCAGAAAAAAATGAAGAAATCTTTGGGATTTACTGTTGATCAGTTTTGAACTCCAGTAAAATATACATATTCCACAAAGACTCAGATCCATAACTCAACCCACAAGTCATGAATCCTGAAGTTCTCAGAAACGCACCTGAAGAGAAAGCAGACCTGATCAGATCACCACACCAACAATAAGATAGTATATTAATGTTTTTGTTCAAGTTTTCATTCCCAACAGCACTCAGAAAAAAATTGGTACAGCCATCTTGGAGGCTGATGCGCTCTCCTGCTCGTTTAATGTCATCAACATTGAGACCCTTCAGTACTCCCGAGTCAATCACCCTCAAATTTGCTTTTCTCTCAAAATCTGAAAGACGCTCAAGTGCTGAACGCAGCCCACCATAATTCAATTTTTCCTCTGCAAAGCACAATTGGTTAAAAAACTAATCATTTTCTTCCAAACCAATTTACAATGAAAGCTCATTAATCACAATCATTATTGTAAGAGAGAACAATCATAAACACTCACCACTGTCACAAAGCAAGATGTTTTCAATGCACTGTTCATACTCTTCAGTATAATCCTTGGAGAGTTCTCCCCACGTACTTCTTAAATCAATCGAAGACATCCGAGCAAGTTGATTTCCAGATTGGTTTTGATCTGGTTTTGAGGCTGTTCTAATAGCTATTTCTGCCAAGATTGCCGATGAATCCACAACAGTGCATGTCAAATCAAAATCAGAAAATAACATGAGACAATGTGTCGCTGGATTGTGCTCTTTAGATAAAGGAACAACAGTTTTCTGATCTAGTGTCTGGGCTAGAAAGAACTCTATTTCGAGCTTCATTGCTTGAAGGTAGAGCTTTTCAATTACATGAAGCTCTTCGCCAGTTAAAGATACACTCAACTTCTCCAACAGGTCCTCAGTTAGCAAAGCTGCAGTCTAAAAGGAAAAGGACAAAGGTATTTATTGCTGAGATGTAAGATAGTGTTGCTATGACTATTATCTTCTAGCACCAAGGTACAGCTGGCATTGCAAACAAACCTGAAAAGCGTCAGAGGAATAACTGTCGATCCACTTTTGGTATGGATGAATGGCTTCACTGGGATCGACTAGTGTCTGCAACTCCTTACCTAGAAAGGCATAAAGCCTCATACAAGGAGCCATGGCACCAATTGTATAAGCTGCCAATTTTGTTTTCTCAAAAGGAGTAGCCAGTTTACCAGGAGCTTTTACTCCATCAACCTTTCCCGATGCTGTTGCCAACAAAAAATCTGTGTACTTTACAGTTGCAGCATTTGGAGATATCTCTTTGGCCAAATCAAAACCCCAATCCTACATATTCCAATGTACAGAATAGTTAGGGAAAATAGTTGCAGAATGGATATTCAGGGTAAACCTAGAACTCAACACCTAGGCAAAGAACAAGAGCACTTGATGTCACAGTTCAAAAGGAGAATAAAAAATAAAAAATAAAAAACTGGAATTGGGGTATGAAGTAAAACTAAAGCCAGTTATGCCAGTTTTTAGGTAGATTCTGGTATCTTCACATAGCAATGACTCAGGGGAGACAGCATTAAATCTAGTTATTTAGAAGATCAAGAGGCAGTTCTACTTTTTTTTAAAAAAATTAACATTAGTTTAAACACGCACACCCTACATGTCCTCATGGAAGCTCGAACCCATGACCTCTTGATCATAGATAGAGTGCTTTCACCACTGCACCCCGAACAAGGTACAAGAAAAAGTCAATGTTTCACCAACAATACTGAAACCAACAGCATAACTAGTCATCTGCTGCCGAACTGATTAGGAATAAGATTACAGTGGCTTAACACGAGTCAATAAACAAGACTTCCCTATTCTGGCCGTCTGGCGAAGTCAACACAGGCTAGATCCAAAAAATAACTAACAGTAGAAGCCTTCTGGCACAACATCCTGCTTAAATATATTACAGATACAGTTTTTCACACAGATGATTCAAACTTACAAAGTTTCAACTAATCTTTTTTCACCAAGATCCAACAGAAAAAGGCACAGGATAGGATCTCTTATCATTTAAGAAGGACTAGTTTACAAATAAAGACAAGGGTATAACAATCAACAGCTGCAACATGTTGAGTCAAAACAATAACATTCCAGACAATAAACAAGAACATTACATAAAACACATGCAGCTGCAACCCAATTAAAGATTAATACTTACATTTCCAAATGATTTGTGCAATTCAAGTTCTTTAAGAACATCTTTTCGCAGCTCCTTGATCCCAGCTTTTGCATCATCATCATCAGCAAATTCCTCAGCCATTTCATACCTGATGAATTCCCACCAGTATTAAAGCCCACCGTGACATTGAATCAATATCACAAATAGACTACATAATAAGGTAGGGCACAGTAAAACTGAGACATGTTGCATGTGTTAGAATGCCTCTACCCAGAAAAAGAAATCATGTCAAAGGCACTAGGAATAGCTATCTGGAAATCTTTAGGCATTTAAATGCCAATGAGAAGATTTCTCTCTAAAGGTAGCAAGTGGCTCTCCAGGGTTTATTTTCTTCTTTTCACAGCCTTTCTATCAAAATATAGATGCAACAAATAAAAAAAACACGATCCCCGTTAGAAAGATATTAGGCAGAATATGAAGCAGAAAAGATTCACAGAGAATATCCTAGAGAATAAGTCCCGAGTAAAAAAGGTGGAGACATACGGGAGGAAAATTAAGAGGTAAAACAAACACACGGCTCCATACTAGAATATATGGAAGTGAGATTAGACGACCTTTCACCTATAACATAAGCATTTGATAGTCTACAACCAAAGATGATACAAGTTTGCACAAAAATTACAATAATGAATTTCCTGCTCCACAGCAGTCATAGCTCATTTGTGAATGATTTTGATAAATAGTATATTTTCTCCGCTATCGTTTTGCAAGTTGATGGGGTGACTAATCAATATTTTTACAATGAAATGGAAATTTTTATAGCTAAACAGAGAATACATCATTAAGTTTAAAACCTCTAACAATTTATGATACTGAAAAGAAAATGCTGTTTATAAATGTAGAAAAAACACAATCCGAAAATGCAACACATTTAAAACTCGCATTTGCACATTATACCAAGAAAACAACATTAGCATAGCTGCAGCATTATTATTCAAAGGAAAAACTCAAGAAAGTATAGAAATCACAAAAGAAAAATGAAATCAGAATTAAAATTACTAACGCTTTTTCGAAGGCACGCAGGAAATACACGTCTTGAGCAATGTAATCGCGAAATGTATCGAGTTTGAGATTTCCGGCAGCCAAGGAAACCACAAAGGGAGTGTACATAGCTTCAGTCCACTCTTTACAGTACTTGATCCATAACTTCTTCCCTAAGCCATCTTCTATACCCGGCGCCGGCAACTTCCCCGTTGCCGACGAAGCCATCGGGATTTTGTTCAAATCGCCGGTAGTTGATACTGATTTGAAAGATCGGAGGCGCAACACGAACGCCGGAGAATGGAAAGAGTGAGATGGAGTGGAAGAGAAAGCTGACACCAGATTGTGCGATGGCCGCGATAGGGTTTTGATGGAATTTATCAGATTTTGCATCAAATTGAAAATGATACCCTTATTCCTGAGAAATTCAGTCCTCTCGATGGAATTATTGCGGCAGATTAGCTTCGGGCGATGGCAGCGGCGGCAGAGGCGGCGGCGTATGTAGAAAGTGGAGGAGAGTTGCCAAAGTAACTTCAAATTTCAATTTAACTGGGTTTCTTAAAAAAACTAGAGAGATCAACTAAGAGATAAATGGGCTTAGTGCTCTGGTCCATTCGTAATAGGGCGAAACGTCCAATTAGGAATTTATGGTCCATTCGTAATAAATCCGAAAAATAGTTTAATTGTCGATTTAGGATCCGAAAGATGAATTCTCAATTCAGTATATGAAGAATCGCAAAAATTCTCAATTCAACACAAAAAAGATCACAGAGATTTTCAGTTCAGAATTCGAAAGATCATAAAATTCTCAACCCAGGACCTCAATATCAGGTCCTGGATTAAGAGTATCTTTTAGGTCATAAATTGAGAATTTATCTTTTGATTCTTGATCGACAATCAAACTATATTTTTGATCCTAAATTGACAATTCTCCTTATTTTTTTTATTTTTTTGTAATCGAAACAATTTTAACCGATTCAATTACGAAACGAACGAAGAACCTCGGTCTTTTTGTCGGCTCCTCAAGTGCCAAAGATGTTGATTCGGACTTCTCAACAACCAAGAAGTAATCCTTCCAAGTCTCATAAGTCTTCTGGTAAAACTGTTTTTGTCGATAGGGAGATCATACGGTGTGTAGTAGATCACGGAAGATCGTATGGATCGTCTAACCTAGCGAAATATAAATGGTTATCACAGCTGAGATAGTCTAAGGATAGACTGTCGGTGTAGACTGCAGCATACGCGATAATAAACATCTTATCTTGGATGGCTTGGTATGCTGGTACAAGTTACGTAGGACCTAAGTTAAGATCGATTCCTTTATTTGACTTTAAAGGAATCTGGATCTTGATGGTTTGATGAGATCCTAAACCTAAATGAAGGTACAGAAGTATATGCAAATTGTGTATCACTTTAAATTGCAGTGAAAGGCTCTAGTTGAGCTTGTATATCTGTATCTTGGGTGATAGCAGTTTGTCTATGACTGTCTGGTACCGGAACTAGGTAACCACATCATGTATAGGATGGTGACATTATCTGAGCAGCTCAAAAGGTTCATTATGCTAAAGTCCTGCAGGCTACCATCTGTATGGGTCCTGTTTCCAGCACGTCTATCATCTCAAGATGGATGTTCTTCATCTGGATCAGGGATCTCTTCTTCCATGCTATGAATTTCTTCACATTACATGGTGGAAGCTTCAAGATGTTCATCATGTTACCTGCTCGCTATGGCACAAAACAAGTTCAACCGCAAGGAATATGGATCTGGTCCTAAGCGACTCCAAATAGCTAGTCTGTAAAAACCAATTGCTCTGATACCACTTGTTGCTCACAGACCAGAGTTAAGTAAAGCGCAGCGGAAGATAGTCTTCCAGGTTAAGCCCTCCAAGCTGGTGATTGTGCCACCAACTCGGTTCAAAAATGCGGTTTTTTAGCGAGCAATATATTACTTAATCAGTTTTTCAGTAATATACTCTAACATTTGAGTTGTTGGGTTTTAAATCCGATGCAGAAAATAAATAAAACAGTAAGTAACGCTAAGGATTTATAGAGGTTCGGAGCAAACCATCCTAGGTTCTCTCTTCAGACGCACAATGTGGAAATCACTAAGCTAAGGATTGCAAAGATGTCGAACAAACTATTGCTAGCTGATGAATGCTCGCGTCTACCAGTCCACTAGCGTACTTGCCAAGTTCATTGCTTTCCAGACTCAACCTCCAACTCGTAGTGAGAATTTGAGTTCATCTCAAGAACGTCCGGTCGTGGTATACACCTGTGATAGTTACCACCAAAGTAGTACAAGATGTTTTTTTACTTAGAAAGTAAGAAAACAAAGGTAGCTCTTGCTAGATGCACAAAACCTCGTGTTTAAGAAGGAACACGGAAAGTTGATAGAATAGCCTGAAAGATTTTTGATGTAGAGTTGGTAGCTTTCGAGAGATCGGTTAAATTCGTAGAAGGCCAGTTAATTCCGATAAACTTCTCCAGGTGGTTTGCAACCTCTATTTATAGGCGCTCCTTGGAAGGTTTGAATTCGGAGCCAATTCGAGCCATTGTGAGACAAAATGAACATGACCGGTTGAAATGTCACTTTTTCTGACTAGCATTGTCCTTTATGTCAGTGCAAGTGGACTTTTACTGCACTGGTCAGAACGACTCTTTTAGTCAATCCGATGAATGTTTGCTGGTGGATTCCTTGGACAAACAAGCTTTTAAATATCAAAGACTTTAAGATCTCTTTTCTTAAAGTCTGGACTTCTCTTGATAGACATTTGCTTCTATTTGACTAACTGGTGTCTCTTCTAGCTATTTAGGTATAGCCTTACTGGTGATATCTGATGATAAGCTCCTTGCTGGTGGTCCACCAACTGATGATGACATGCAGTGTAACGCCCCTCGAAAATTTTAAATGTATTTATCGAATTTCCGACATTTATATTTGTCGTCGAATTTAATTCGAAGCGTTGCGATCGATTTGAATTGGAAATACATCTTTGTGGGCATTTATTTGATTTCCAATCTTATTTCAAGTAGGATAATTAAATATTAAATTAATAATTAATATCGATAATTTATTCGATGACCCGACATTTTCGTATCGGGATAATATCGATCGATAAATATTCGGGAGTAAACGAAATATTACGGTCTCCCGTGCAATGACGTGAGGAGATGTGGAGTTGACGTGAGGTGATGTTAAAGTGACCGATGTGACAAGCGAATGACAACCACTTTAACCTTTTTGACTTTCGGTAATTCCGAAATTACCCTCGCCTCCCTTCTATAAATAGAAGGCTTCACTCACAAGATTCACTTTCACTTTCTCTCACATTTCTCTCCAAAGAAGTTCCGGCGAACCTCCGGCGAAATTCCGGCGAGCTCCGACGAAGCTCCGGCGAAGTGATTTCAAGGTAAAACTATACATTTTCGGAACCCTCTCTTCGTTTCCTTTCCGTTTCCAACACCCTTTCTTTCGTTTCTCCATGTTTAGAAGTTGAGATCGGGTAAAGAGAGTGTTGATCAAGCTATCCAAGCTCTACGAACGTCCTAGAGGTATAGATCGAACCTCTCTCTAGCTATTTCTTGAATATTAGCATGTTATGATTTTTGCCCTAGTTGTTAAATGTTATGATCTAGGCTTGATATTGAGTTTATGAGTATGTATGCATGTTTAGCATGTTATATTATGAGCCTAGAAACAATATATCGACCTAGGAATCGATTTGTGTTGATTTTGGAGCATTTTTGGTATATTTGTCCAATATGGAAATATTGCGGTTAAATCTCGATTCCAACATGTTTTGATAGTTTAAATCATGTCTAGACTCATTATACTTGTTAGGAAACCATTTGGTGTTGTTAGAAATCGATTGGACGAGCCCGGATAACCGTTTGAGCCAAAAACAAGAATTTCCGCCAAAAGGCATTTTAGCCTCTGTTTCGGCCGATATAGGCTTCATCTCGGTCGAGATGGCCATATCGGGCGAGATAGAGTCATCTCGGTCGATATGTCCATATCGGTCGAGATGAACTTCATCCCGGTCGAGACGACCAATTCCATTTCATTTCGGTCGATTTGAGTTCATTTCGGTCGATTTCATTTCCATCTCGGTCGATATGCTTATATCGGTCGAGATGCATCTCATCTCGGTCGATATGCTCATATCGGTCGAGATACATTTCATTTCGGTCGACGCACCCATCTCGGTCGAGATGCATTCCATCTTGGGCGAGACAGAGTGAAATTTCCACATTTTGTTCTTTCTTCGGCCGATTCGATTTATCTTTCATATCTTTCGATACCCTTCATACCAATCAACTCAAATAACATTTCCTTGAATTCTAAATCCTTCATTCAATTAATTCAAATCCAAATTTGATTTCGTTCGATATTTCTTGTATCAATTAACGAAGAAATGTTATCTTCCATAATTTCTCCGAGAATCTTTTCAATTTGATATGTTTGACTGAACTTTTGTTACTCGAACTTCCTTTGAAGCCTATCAAACTTGTTAAACCTTAACGTTTGAAATCTTAATCCGATCTTTATCTAAGATCGAGAATTTCCTCGATTATTTCGTTGAAACAACTTGGTGAGTTCTTATACTCTCAAGCAATGTACGATGATTCATAATGAATATGAAACATCTTTCAATCTTAAACTCTTGGAAGTGCATAGTCACTTGACGAAGTCATTTGTTTCGATCAATCAAATCGAACTATTATTCATGTTTCTCGAATTAATGCTCGATATTGAATCACGAGCTATTAAATTAATGTTTGACTACTTTGTCCGTCAAACTAAATTGCCAAGTCATTCTTCTATATCCTTATCCGATGGCTCAAACGTGAGAAGTCCAAAATCGATTAAGAGTCTAGAACTATTTGATGAGTTAGATTTTAAGTAAATCTATTATTCCTTGAGGATTTACTCGTATTCTTTATGTAATAGGGAAAGGGAAGGAGAAGATCGATATCTAGATCAACCAATTGCATAACCGCACCTACTCAAGGTGGGCTTTCTTTACCCCTATATAGTGGGCCAAATTAAATACATGAAAATAATGTTTTCTTTTCAAAGCATATCGAGCATGAAATGAAATGTTTTGTTTTAAACTGCTTTGTCATTGCCTATTGTTTTGTGTTTGCTATCTGTCCTCTCAGTGGGGGAACCCCACTTAGAGAAGAACATCAAACGTATTCAACGTGGATGTTGACTGCGCGTATTGCGAGTCTTTAACGATCGTGCCCGGACAGTATGAAAGCTACTACAGGTTAGTGCACTGTGATGCTGACTTGCTAGGGGTCGCGCCCTACTCGAACTAGCATCGTGACTGTGGTAGGAGGCCACCTCCCAGTCACACGATTTTGCAGATAGTTAACTGTATAAAAGAGCTAGCTCATTCATGAAATGTTTTGGTGCAATGGGAGGATTTCAAACTTAAAACCCCATGTGCGACCCGATTAAAAAGGCATGACAAACTTATATGTATGTATATTTTCGGGCATGTGTTCACTAAGTACAATTTGTACTTAGCCCCTCGCATTATTTCTAAAATGTGCAGGTTAAAAGAAGCTTTTGGAGCAAGAGTACGAGGTAGCAGAGGAGTGGAGTTGAAGATTCTCTTTGTAATAGTTAGATGCGGAAGTGTGTATCTTCATATACATACTTCCTTGATAACTTTCCGCTGCTAAAACTCAATGTCTTTTGATTAGACTTTTGTTATCATTAATTTAGTTAAAACTCTGATATTTGATTCACTCAAGAAGCTACGATCCCTTCTTGAGGAGGCACCCCTCTTATATCTTTTGCTTAACTTGGGAAAAGTGTGATGATTCTCTTTTATTTGCTTGAACCATTCTTGATAATTGACATCCCAAGTGCAAGTCTCGTACCCGATGTGCCTCATTTCTTTGAATAATGTCATATTACTAAATCGGGGCGTGACATGCAGGGCCGGCCCTGGGGGTGGGCTTGGAGGGCAACCGCCCAGGGCCTCCAATTTTTTAGGGCCCCAATATATATATATATATATATATATATATATATATATATATATATATGTGTGTGTGTTAATTAAAAAAATTTATCTATATATACTTAAAAGCAAAACCCCCAAGCAAAAAAATTTTCCCCCCAAAATTAGTTGCCAAAAATAACTCTCTTATATATTAGGTAGTTAGTAATAAATATGGTAAGTATGCAATTAGATTTCCTAAAATAACTCTGCATGAACTAAGGAAAGAATAATAATTATCACATAATAATTATAATTAAATTATGAAATATCATATATAATTAACAAATGAAAAAAATCAATTAATTTATAAGTCAATCTATATATATATATATATATATATATATTTAAGTATTTATAAATATGTATTCTTCCTAAGTTCTATATTTCAACAACTAATTAGTTATATTTTTCATTTATGTGTTTATGAAGTAATTAATTTAATTACTAATTCATGATCCAAAAATACAAAATAAAAAAGTTAATAATTGTATACACATTTCTTAAAATCAATAATACAATTAGTATATAATAATTATAGAATAATGCAATTAATATGTAATAATGGCCGCAAACACTAATAATAATTTCAATTTAAAATCAATATAAACAAATTAAATGCAATTAATGTATTTCAATATAACAAATATATAATTTATCTATATGTGCTTAAGAGAAAATTAAATTCCGTACAAAACTCCTCTCTCTCAAATTAAGTTTCTAAGAACAATTACACTAAAAAAACAAAAATAATAAAATTTTGTGTCACCGCTCGAGAAACCTTTTGAAAAATAATTTCTTAAGAATTATGGAAAAACAACAAAATTTGTGAACGCAAAAAAAGGGCTCCATAAATATGGGAAGAATGTGCTAATTACGTTAAGTTATCAAGGAAAGAAAAAAAATTATACTAACTTATATCAATTTATATACAAATCATTAGCATAATCATGGGTAAATTTAATTGCTCATTAAAGTTATAAATAATCAAAAACTTATATAAATACCTATGTTTAGTGTGCTAATTGACAACACATTCCATTATTGATATTTTTTAGATATGTTCATATGGTCTATATTCATTTTCTTCTGTCGAACGACTCTCCGGCAATGGTAGCACACAATAATTCTGCAGTCTACAGTTCTTCTCCACTTCACGTCGCAACAACCAATAGCTCCAACCTCAATGTAGCAGGAACAACCTTCTTCGTGTCATGCATTCTCTCGACTACTAAATGATTCATTACAATGATAATATTATGTATTTTTTTATCTCTCATGAAAGGAAATAATTTCTTTTATGATTGTTATTTACTGCATAATTGCATTATCAACTATGTTTTATTTTAATTGTATTATTTTTTTGTATTTTTTCAATACATAGGACAAGTGGTTAATTTTTATTGGTCTTAATTTTGTGAATTGGTAGAGACATTCACATATTCACTCCCAATTTCGATGTGAAACTTTTTCTATAGATATGGCAAATCTTAGTTAATTTTTTTGAGTAATAATATTATATGATAAGTTTTCGATATACTAAATCTACAGTTCACTCAATTTAAATAATGAGATTTCATTAGATTTAAAATTTTTATTCTACTCTAATTTTTTTTATTCAAGAGATACGACTTTTTTTCTTCATTTTTTGAAATGACGGAGGCAGTTTTTTTCAAATATTTAAAATTTGTAATATATATATATATATAGTTGTCTTTATTAAAATAAATTATAAAAATGAACTTTTGGTATTGAATCCAGCGAAGAATCAATTTAAATCTAAAAGCAGAATTACAAGGGACTAAATGCACTTATATTTAATTTAACGACTATATTACACTTGATTTATGTATGTATAGCAATATTAAAACTATTTTGCTTAGTTAGTTTATAAAAAAATATCATCCTCAAGTTTGATGACTTAGTTTTTAGGCATGAGGGAGGCAATAACAATTATTGAATATCTTTATCTATATATACTAAAAGGCAAAACCCCATCCACAAAAAATTTCCTCCCAAAATCACTTGCCTAAAATAAACCAGCAAAATATTAGTTAAGTAATATTAAGTATGGTAAATATATAATAATTATTACATGTATATATGTTTTGTATAATTATCAATTAATTATTATTATTTATGTATCAATTAAAAATCTCATTAAAAGTACGTAATGCAAAATCTAATTCTGAATATAATTAATTAATCATCTTTCTACATCTACTTAAATATGGAACTTATATAATTTTTTTTTTCGCTCATCTATATTTTAAAAAAATAATTATATGGAGATCATGGAAATTAATTGATATAAATAACCCAATATTACAAGAAATAGGGTACATAAATGAAATAATTACATTCACGAATTACAAAATTTAAATAACATAAGTATATAGATCAATATATATTTTAATTTAGGATTCATTGATTAAGGCAAGATTATAGGTGTTATTGGCATATTTTAATCATTTCATTAGTACTAATTTGATTTAAAATATGTATAAATAGTATGCATTAGTTTTTTTGTTATTTGGACAGCCTATTTTCTTGAATAAGGTATGAAACTAATTAAATATGAAGCATAATTAGTGGTAGACGGGTTTTTATACTTAATTATTAGCATAAATAGGGGTGCATGATTAATAGTATAAATATGATTGATCCTCATGAGAAATTATCATCTTTTTTGTTTTGTTCATTAGTTCAGTTAGTGTTCATTCAAATTTATTATCAAAACTCATATTTTTGTTTTCTTATATTGATTGACTTTAGTTTTTTTTTTTTGTATTTTCATATGTTCATTTTCTAATATGTTCCTTTATTAATATTGTAATTTTATAGCATTCATTATCAATCTTAGTACAAAGGACAAATGCGAAATGGTGTTACCCAACTTTTCAAGACCAATATCAGTGCACGATGAAGATTTATTTTCTAAGAATTTGTCACAGCAATATAGACTCAATTGATTGTGTGTTCTTAGTTAAATTATATATGCAATTTGTTCAGAAATATTTGTGTTCTAAAATATTGTTAATGTTCTTAATTGAGTGTTAATTTTTTTTCATTCTCTTTCACGCAATTAGTTGGTTTTATTTCATTCCTCATTTGTTCTCAACTGAGTGTTAATTTTTTATGCAGTAAAATATCATTATTATGTAATGTACAATCTAATTTTATATAATTATCTTTCAAAAAGTCTCATTATTGTTATTCTAATTATATATCATCACTACTATTTTTAAAAAATAAATAATTCATTAAAAAATAGAAAAATAAAAAATGAATAATTAACTGATTAAATATTGAGAATCAATAATTTAGAAATTCAAGTATTTTATGCAATCCAATAAATTAAATTTATAACATTATATGATTTTATTTAAAATCTATGTTGTTTGTAAATAACATTTAATATATTTTATTAAATGAAAAAAGTCACCAAGTAAAAAACATAACCCGTAATTTTATTTTTTTTTAAGATTATGCCAAAAATTAATATTTCCCAAAAAAAAACCCCAACATCTGTATATATACAAATGAAGTTTAATATGAATTATTTTTTGGATTATTCCATTAGTATAACAATAATATTTGAATTTGACAAAAAACAGTTAGGAATAATGTATTAATCTATCATAATTTATATAACAATAAAAGCAAGACTCCTAAAATTTTTTCTTCCCAATCAATAGAACAATCCTATAATAATTATTCACTATATAAGGAAATTATCACAAATAACACCTAAATAAGAATTTCATTCATGAATGAATTGTAATATGTTTTGCACCCATTAATCATTGATAGTTACTTCAAAGTTTCTTAGTTGAGTCACACCTATAGTTTATATGCATGATTGTATCTTGGTGTATGTTTTGCTTTGGGCAGTAAGATTTTGTGGGCTTTTGTCAGAAGAAACGAGTGATAAAGCAAATGAAGATTCATGTCAGAAGTTAAAGCTCTGCGAGACGGTCGATATGATTTTGACGCGGAGCTTGGAACATTGATACAAATCTATGATAGAGAAGAATTGAAGCAACACTCTCTATGACGCTTTTTGTCTACCAACACATAATGCATAAATTATTTAGCCTATAAACGAGGTTTTATTAAATATCACTTCAACTGGGAAATTCGATGTCAACTTACTAATAGAAAAAAAATTGTGAGAGTCGGAACAACCAAGACATCCAATAATTAACACAGTCAGAAAGTCGAGTGTTACCAATATGAGAGATAGAAAGACGAACACCATTACTATTAATAACACTATCATGTCAGAGTACGACTGAGAGTTCTCCAAAGAATTAGAAATTGGTGTCATGTGGGCCAATGCACCGGTGTCAAGGAACCAATCTGATTTTTTAGGTTAAGAGAGCGAGAGGGCAACCAATGGAGAATGTGTCAGCCAAGTGTGCAACTGCTGGAGTTTACTGCTATCCGAACAGAAATTGGCATAGTGACCTTCATGATGACAAATTCGCCAGAGAGGTGGACGACGTTTTGAATTGCAGCCATGACCGCGAGATTTTGATTAACGTGAACCACTTCCATGGCCACAAGAAGAATTATGATTTCTAGAGGAAGGTGGGCACTGACCTCAATGTTTATGCTGGTTGTGGAAGGAAACAAAGGAATATCCTACTGTGTTAATGAAATCTTTAAATAACACAAAGCTCTCCGCTTTAGATAGAAGATCACAAAAGTTATGAAGAGGAGTGAGTGTCATCTAAGCAACAGAAAAGCTGGAAAAAGTCGAACCAAAACCTCAAACGAACCAACGAGTCTTATCTGTATCATCGATGGGGAGTCCAATAGCTGCTAAATAATCACATAGGACTTGAAGTCTTGGCCATATTCAACCGTAGATCGAGTCCTTTTCTTCATAGTTTGGAGGTCGTCTTTAAGGCATAGCTTGCGAGATTTGGAGTTGTGATTATACGCGGCCTCAAGAGCTAGCCATACTACGCGCTAGATGGTGCAGCCAAGTACTTCAGCCATGGACTCCTCTATTAGAGATGAGAGAAGTAGACTAAGGAGTCACTGATCTTGGGCGTGCCAGAGTTCATAGGTACTATTCACTACGGGCGATGACATCAGTGGACAAAAATGTATTAGAGGGAATAGATTTGGTGCCATCTATGTAACCAAATAGGTTTTGGCTGAAGAGAAGAGTGGTGATCTGCGTTTTTCATAAAAGATAGTTTGCAAAAGAAAACTTGATCATGATCATATGGATGAGAGTAGAGTAGGATATAGGTTCAACATCTTGGGTCATGATCAGATAAAAGAGGCGACACCGATTGTTGGAAGAAGATACGAGAGAAAGGTAGGGTTTTAGGAGAACAGACTGATGTTAGGCTAATATCATGATAGATCTATATTATATGCTTCGAAAAATAAAATTTATTCGAGAGAGGTAGGGTTTTAGGAGAAAATAAGAGAGAATTATGCACGGAGATATGAAAATATCTCATGCAGATATGATACAATTTCAATTATATTTTATCAATATATATATATATATATAGACAACAGAGCACTATATGTAGCATCATTATGCACTTTTTCATTTCTTTGTTTATAATGCAAGTGTTTGTGTGTATATAGAAGAGACCAGTGGTGGTGGTGAAGTAGTGGTAGATCCATAAACATATATTAAAAGATTTCATTGAGATTTTATATAACAAAAAGAACACATAATAAAGTAAAAACTGATGCTCATAATAATAATAATAAAATATATAAAAAGCTAATACACTAAAACTAATTTAAATATTATGTATAAATAAAAAAATTAACATCAAATAAAAATAATTTTCGCCACCTCTTAATTCTCAAATCTCAACCCCTTCACAATCTCTTCTTATTCACTCTCAACTCCTTTTTTATTAATTATTCGTCAGTAAAAATAATTATTTCATAAAAAAATCGTATCATCCTATTATTAAATTAAAGAATTAATTTAGGAACTAAAGTCACTCAAACTTTAAATCCACCAAAATGGTGAAGTGCTTATAAAAAGGAATAAGAGAGACAAATATAAACCAATTTTGATTAATTGAGTAATTTAAAGCATAATAATTACCTTGACTCATAAATATATATTTTGATATAAGATAAATCGAGTTTCAATATTTTACTATTATATATAATTTACAATAAATTATTAATAAAAATATTTATACTTGCGCATCGCGCAGGCAGAAATCTAGTTATATCTACAACAAAACCCAATTATATTTAAGGGCCTAAATTATATTAACCTATTATGTATAGTTATCAATGTGTGTTTTAAAAAACAAGTAAAATATGATTAGAATTCTGAGGGCCAAAAAAGTTTTAGTCCACTATTTATATATATACATATAATATGAAAAAAATGGTATAAAAAAATGAAGACAACAAAAGTCTAAAATGTATAAATATTAGCCCATTTATGTATATATATGTTAATGCTTTGAAATATATTTTATATTTTTTTAGGTGTTTTTATTTGAAATATACTCCCCCCGTCCCTAAACATTAGTCTTGTTTCATTCCGGCACAGATACCAATGCGATAGAGATAGAGGAAATTAGTATTTTATTAGTGAGTGTGTATTAATTTAACATTTTAGGAAAACAAGACTAATATTTGGGACAGACGAAAAAGGAAAACAGGACTAATGTTTTGGGACGGATGGAGTATTAAAAAGGATACAGATTGAGACACTTCATCTTTTAGAAAAAGGGTTCAAAATGTATAAATATTAGCTCATTTATTCTTGAGTTTTTTTTTTTTTGCTCTTGTTCTCTCGACTCTCTATCTCGAACATTTATTATCTCCTGCCCGACAGCCGTCACTGAAGAAAAGGTATATTATGATATTAATTTTTTTATTTATTTGTGGCAAATAAGTTTTATTTTTTGGGAAAATTTATTCTTAAGTGTTTCGTGATCATGACTATCATTCTATCAATTTATTAAATTATAGAAGATCTAAATTATTTTAATAATTATTTGATACATATTTTTTATTTTATTTATTATTATTAATTGTTAGGTGAATAAACAATTAATGAAGGTTTTAAAAAAAAAAAGTTCTCGTTAGGGGCTGTTTCGATTTTGCCCATGGGCCCCAACATTATCAGGGCCGACCCTGATGACATGCCAGCCATCATCCTTCATAGACGTCTTGAGCTCATTTGCTGGGTGAAAACTTTGTCAGTTAATCTTCAAGGGCTTATGATCAGTTTTGATTTACAACTCGATAATTCCTATATAGGACATTACAAGTACGGACTAACCTAGCTAGAGACACTTCATCTAGCGGTATGTTTGTCTCATCAAAACAATATATGAGGAAGGAATTTCTAATATAAATTCCTAACAATTCTTGTTTTCTTAAATGTCCCAACCGAATTGTCTCATTTAAAAAAATGACAACTTTTTCACACTAAACGATAAAATACACTCACAACTCTTAATTATCGTGCCGAAAAGAAACATGACAATTGTAATGGGACGGAGGGGGTACAAAATATGCATATTATCAAAATATATTACAAATTATAAGTTTTGTTCCAAATTTATAACAAAAGCACATCTCCGACAATAGAAAGTTGACGTGGCTTGCCAGATGACACGTCAACACTGAAAAATTATACCTCAGCCTACAAATGTATTACGAATTATTATAATTTACTTAAATATATTACAAAATATTATAAATTTCTCAATTATATTACAGATTATATATTTTCCCAAACAAATGCTCAAACTATCAAATTTATGACAAAACATATGTATTTATTTTTTAGTATTTTAAATGTTTAAATAAGCATATAAATATGCTTAAAATATTTAAATAAAAGTCCTTGACAAATTAAAAAATGAAAAAAAAATATTTATTTTAATTTTTCTATTAGTTTTTTCTCGTCTCTGTGATTTCTCTAAATAAGATAAATAATATTTCTTTGAATAATAATTTTTTATTATTTTAATGAAGTGTGAGATGATAGCAAAAGAATAGGAAAAATAAAATTATTTTTTTTAATTGTCAAGAATTGTTATTTAAATATTTTCCAGTATAGTTATATATTTATTTTAAATACTTAAAATATAAATAAATATATTTTAGTTATAAATTATAACAAATCCAACTGTTTGAGCATTTATTTAGGAATACATATAGTTAGTAATATAATAGAAAATTTAAATAGTTTGTGATATATTTTAGAAAATTATAATAGTCTGTAATATATTTGCACGATTATGTGTAGTTTTAAATGTGGACGTGTCATCCGGCAAACCACGTCAATTTTTCGTCACTAAAAATTTGCTCCCTTCATAAATTTGAAACAAAACTGATAATTTATAATATATTTTAATAATATACATAGTTTATAATATATTTTAAAAAACTTAAATAATTTGTAATATAATTAATATTTCCCCCTTTTTCAATTAAGTTCTATTAGAAAAAGTGAAGTCTATTCACTCAATTGCCATAACTCTCTCTCTATTTATTTTTAATTTTTTATTGTTATAGTATTTTTACTTTATTTTGATATATTAAATAAATCTAATATTAATAATTTAGTTTTTCAGATTTTTGGGAGGAATTGGTCTGGAACTCTTTGAATATAATGGATAGATTACAGTATTCGATTACCCCATGCTCAATGTGGTCTCAAACAATTCAGATTCTCTGCAAATTATCAATCTAAATCTCTCTTAATCACCGTCGCAGATTCGTAGACGATTACAATTACAAAATGCTTCGGTGGCGGTGTTTTTCTAGTGGCCGGAGCGGCGAGCCCCAATCTACAACACATATTCAGTGATGCTTATATTTGGACAATTTCTCGCTTGCTTGGAACTGGGTAACAGTGACGGATTCAAAAAATTTACGAAAGGGCTAGAATTTTTTCCTTTCACCTTAACTTCAAACCGTTCATATTATATTTTTCTTTATTTCATCCATTGACTACCTTACAAAATTTGGAACTTGATTACATTTATTGATTGATCTACTTTTGGAGTTTTCAACAAGGCCTTAATTTTTTGGTAGATTTTGCAAATGAGGCATGAGAATGTATCAATTATGTTGTTTAAAGCTATAGGAAATACTAGGAGTTTTGTGATTCCAAGGAGTCCTTTTTCAATTTCAACTCATTCATAAGTCACATTTATTTAAACATATCCTTGAAAAAGCTCGAATTATGATCTTTTTGTCCAGATAAGGTGCTTTTATCGTAATGCTGTCTATAGTTGTGGTTATTACTTTGTTTGAATTTTATGACACAACGTAGTTAGCTATACTGCAGATATTTCTAGCCTTTGGATGAATGATTCCAGCAATTAGCTAGCTATATCATCATGGCATTGGCTCTTCCTCTTTGCTCAGGCAGCATTTGTTTAGCTACTGATACACTGCGGAGTAGGGACAATGTAACCCCAAAACAAAGCCTAGTAGTAAGAGTGGGCTTCTACTGGAGCTCCAGGCTGAGAAAAGAAACAGGGAATTACAAGTCATGGTTGGAGGGCAAAAATGTTTCAGCATCGTCCAGATTTTGGCGGATAATCATGTGAGAGTGAACAAGGATCCTCAGCACTAGGGGTGTTCATGGTTTGGCCGAAACCGGTCAAACCGGCCAAACCGTATTAATTTGGCCGGTTTGAAATTTAATTTTCAAACTGGCGGTTTGAAAATTTTAAAACCGGATAAATTTGGTTTGGTTACGATTTGGAGACTCAAACCGGCCGTTTGGGCCGGACCGGCCGTATATATATGTATATATATATAGTATAATTAATTAATACTCCCTCCGTCCTATTAGAATTGTCGCATTTCTTTTCGGCACGGAAATTAAGAGTTGTGAGTGTAGAATGAGTTAGTGGGATTAATATTTTATTGTTGAGTGTGAAAAAGTTGCTATTTTTGGAATGTGACAATTTGGTTGGGACGCCCAATTTGGTAAGTGTGACAATTCAAGTGGGACGGAGGGAGTATAATTTGTAGCTCATTTGTTAAGTTTCTAATTTTTCATACAATTAACCCATGTTCAAATTTATTGGCCAACATACTATAGTTTTAGTTTTATTTTTTTATTTATCAAAAACAAAATAATAAGTATTAACATTAAATAATATTATTTTAAAATTAAGCATGAACTTTATAATAATAATTTTACACATCTCTTTCAATTTTACATTTGAATTTTAAGGTTATAATTTTAATACATTTGACCCATGTGTTTCTTTTGATTTACATTAAATTATAAATATAAGATTTTTAGAATAAAAATTATATTATCATAAGTAGTAACAAATAATATAAAATAATTAATTTGTATTTAGGCCCTAATTTTCTACAAATTATAGTAGATTGTTGAAAGTTGAAACATATTTCTTTTCAAACCGTCAAACCGGCCGGACCAAACCGTTTTTATATGGTTTGGCCGGTTTGGTTTCAAAAAATTATTTGGCCGGTTTGATTTGAAAAATTTTCAAACCGTACCTATCGGTTTGGCCAAAATTTTCCTTCCAAACCGGCCGAACCGGACCGCGAACACCCCTACTCAGCACACAGGGGGATACTGATGACTGACCTTAATGTGCGGTTTCTTTGGTTCCTCCTCTCCCTCTTCAGAGATTAAGCATATATAATAACCAAGTTGAATATAGAAGCTACTTTTATTGGATATGCATGTGATTCTTTATCTGAAGAAGTTGAATTCAACCACTCCATTTCTGTTACAATCAAACTTAGCTACACCCACTGTCTTTACAAGGCATCAAAATACCACATGATCAATTCTTATATATTATTCTGTACCAGTATTTCTTGACATTTTTTCACATTTACACAACCTTTCTTCTTCTTTTGCAGCAGCAGTAGATCTTGAATTCTTCAAGGTTGGATCAGACCTGAGCAACGTGCGGCATGCGCTCCGCCGCCTCGGCATCGCCGTGCTCCGCCCTCCTCATCTTCAACTGTGGTTGATTCTGGCCCTCTTCATCATGGCACATGTATGCCATCCCGCCATGCCTGGTCATATCCATTCCGGCCATCTCATCCTCGGGCGAGATCCTCAGCAACTTCAGCTTGTGCAGCGCCAAGAACAGCGGCGCCATCGTAACCGTCACCCACCCGACTATCACCAGAATCTCGATGATCTGGGCGGCCAACAGCTTCCCTCCACCACCCATCAACAGTCCATACGGCCTACGCCGCCTGCGCGGATAAACCTCGTTCACCAAAGATTTCTTGGCAAACAGCCCCGTGAATATCAACCCCCACGCGCCGCAGCCACCGTGCAGCTGGGCCGCCTCCAGTGGGTCGTCGTACTTCATCTTCTCAGCCACCTTGTTCAGCCCGATGAGGACCCAAGCCGCCACGAAACCGCAGACGATCGCAGCCCATGGCTCAACCACAGCGCAGCCGGAGGTGATGGCAGCAAACCCTCCCAGCAATCCATTGCACACATCAACCACACTCCAATGGCCAGACATGAGCCTCTTCCCAAACAGGGTGGTCAGGGCAGCTGTGCTTCCGGCCAATGTGGTGGTGACAGCTGTCCTCCCGACGGCGCTCCATTGGCCGTAGTAGTTCCCACGTGTACCGTACGTCTTCACGATGGTTATAAACGAACCGGGGTTGAAGCCGTACCACCCGAACCACAAGAGGAAGGTGCCCAACACCACTAGAGTGGCGCTGTGGCCGCGCAGTCCTTCAGACCGGCCGTTATGGTCGAACCGGCCGATTCTTGGGCCTTCAATGAGGGCTCCCCACAGGCCAGCAATGCCACCAACCATGTGAACCACGCCTGAACCGGCAAAGTCGATGGCTCCAGAGCCGAAGAGAAGGTGGCCGCGAGACTTGGCGGCCCCGGCCCAACCGTCGCCGGACCAGACCCAGTGTGCGACTACTGGGTAGACGAACCCGGTCAAGAATGAGGAGTATATCAAGTATGCCACAAATTGAGTCCTCTCTGCTATGGACCCGCTTGTAATGCCTGATCACAAATATGCAACCACAAAGATAAGAATTATGAGAAAATGTAGGAACATTTTTTAGTCACATCAAAAAAGAAATGAGATCCAAAGAATTCGAGCTGCCACTTCTAATTTTATTAATGGCCCAAAGTTTCTTCTCCTCTTTCTTTTATTTTTGGTATTAACTCCCATCTTCCATTGATGAAGAAATGTAGGGAAAGAAAAATAGACTTGCCGCGACCGTTGACTCTCTATGTATAAACGCTTCATTGAAATCTTTCCTTCAACTAACTAGAGGACAAGTGCAATAATAAATATGAGAATATAAGAAAATGGAAAAGATGCATTAATACAATTAATATTTATATTTCTTGAAAAAGAAATATACACCTGCTGCAGCAATGGCGAAAGCCCACTGGAACAAGAAAAAGCTGTAGTCTGCCAAGGGCGATGGGAAGTCGTGGAGGGCGAAGAAATGTTTGCCGATGAGGCCGTTGGAGGGGGAGCCGAAGGCGAAGGCGTAGCCGAAGAGGTAGAAGCAGAGGCCGCCGGTGGCCGCGTCGAGGACGTTGGTGAGCATAATGTTCATGGTGTTCTTGGCGCGGACGGAGCCGGCGCACAGCATGGCGAAGCCCAGCTGCATGGCGAAAACCAAGTACGCCGAGAAGAGGAGGTACGTGTTGTCGATGGCGTACGTGGCGTCGGAGAGCTTCGACGAGACGGCGTCGAAGCGGCTGCATATGAAGGTGGCCGCGGCGGTGGCGTTGTCGGTGGAATTGAGGAGTGGGAGGAGGTCGGAGGCTGTGCAGCTTATGGGATCCATGGTGGAAAATATTTGGAAGTGAAATGAATAATTGGAGTTGGAGTTGAATTTATAGAGTGGGAAATGGAAAGTTTTGTCACACAAAATATTTCAAGAAAGATACAATTTAAGTATATGTGAATATCGATTTAAAATATATGGTGTCCTAATTTTGTTGGATATTTCACTCTACGCATATTAAGATCAAATACAATATAAGAGCATAATAATAAAACTTTAATTTAGTCTATAACTATTAATTAAAGATGATTATTTTTTGATTTAGTGTTTTAATTAGGATGAAATTTTGCAGCTTTAATTTACGGTATAATTTTAATACAACTTAAAGAGAGCATAAGTTTAAAAATATGGTATTTAAAAAAAAAAAAATTCTTTAAGATTTTTGATAGGTAGAGAAAAGACTCAACCTTTTGCAAAAACTCTCCCTGTCAACACAAATTATCTCGATTCAATATTCATTTAAATTCTTTTAATAAATGATAATTGTTTTTCGACTTAATTAATTTTTCTAATATTTCAATTGTCACTAAGCATATTATATACTTTCGATCAAATAGTAAAAAAAAGGTTTAATCTCATAAAATCACCTAATAAAATTATTGTTACAACTTTCAACTAAACCAATATAATTAACGCCGAATGGGGTAGCAGCCAAATCAACAAAATCAAGAATGGTTACAACACCCAACCCCCAATAAAACAAATAAAAATGTGATCCACATTTAATTCCATCTATAATACGTATACTAAACTTCCATAAAAAATTTTGAACGAATACGATAACTCTAAATAAATGAAAATAAAATGTCATAAATAACTAAACAGAATGCGATAGTGAGGGCTGGCAGCGACGGTTAGATTACTAGTCAACTTACGTAAGTGTCAAATTCTGAGTCCAAATGGTTCAACATTTTGTTTATAATCAACTAATTATGGATTTGAGTTGTATCGGAACACTATTGCTCCACTTAATTTGAGAAAGGAAAAAAATCTAACTCGGAATAATGAAATAATAATCTCAAGTCTTTGAAGCTGAAACCATCACGTTTTGTGCAAAATTAATTCAGAGAATATGATATTAAATTATACGTACAATTGGCAATAACGGGCATCTTTGATACACTAGTATACTTCATACAAAAAGGTTAATTACAAAAAGACACGTCATATTATTAAGTTTTAAATTATAATATTGTTTTTAAATCATTGCAAGTAAACGTATAAAAAAAACATTTTAGTAAGGAAATGTATGTAAATACACGTAAAACTAGGGAAAAATAAAATGAATAACCTTTTTTCTTAAGCTCTCATTTTGTAACTATATATTTTCGCCTTTTGTTTCTAGAGTTATTCATAATCAGTCTGATCTAGTTACAACAGTCTCATACAAGTTTCTATCTTAAAAAAATTATGCTTCTAGTGTGTGATAACAAGTTTAGGGAATGGAATTTTTGTTAAAAAAATTATATTTCAAGCAATTTTTTAGAACTACGCTTGTTTCATGAAGAATTGTTCTGATTGTTGAAACCAAGTTCAAACAATTATTCATCATCGGATTTTGCTAGTGTGGATGAATAATCAATCTCAAGCTGCATTATTCAGAATTTGCATACTTGCATTATGATAAAGAAATCAACAAAAAATAAATTTATAAATTGCACATGTAATTGATGTTTTGTTGTATCTAAATTGTTACAGAGAGAAGCAGCAACAGAATGTGTAATGGTTGTGAGAAGCAGTACGGAAATAAGTAGCTAACAAATTAACAGTAGATGCATTTTTCAGCTCATAACTACTACTTGTATCGGTTAGGTGGCAATCTTGGCAACTTTTCTCAGCTCGATTTGACCTGTTACAGGGCACTGCAGCTCCGTCCAGCTTATAGGAACCATTGTCTCACCTGCATGCACCAAGTAAGGCTGCATCACCATGTCCCTATATTGGAAGATTCGAGCTAAATGGAAAACAAAATGTTTCTTGAATTGAGAGAAACCAACACCACATGTTGTCCTGGGGGAGAATGAGAGAAAGATGAGGGAAATTGTTCTGTATGTTTCTTGGAGAGGCTATCATGAAAAAAGTTTGGGAAGTTGGATGCAGACGAGGGAGTGTGCCAAGAATTTGGAAGTCATCAAGGATATCAATTTTTAAGAGACATTCATGTACAACCAGCCAATTTCCTAGACTCTTGAACAAGTTTCAGATATTAATCATAATAGCATAAACCGAGATAGAAATTCATACCAGCAGCACTCTCCGCAGAAACTACTCCAAGTTCGTTTTTTGCAGTTGACAAGTAATAAGCTCGAGCATCACCAAGAGACAGCTTTTCAAGGAAAAAAGTTAAAGGATGACAAGATTTGTTGAATAGCACAATCAGTGTGTTGCAAATTAATTGGCACACCAAATATCAGTCCATTTCAAGGCTGGGATAGAGAGAGACTGCAATCCTTATCAAATATGCATACACATAAACAGTGTTTCCAAAGCTAAATATTCCACATAATAAATCTCATCTTAGAAAGGCTTCCTAAATTAATTTATGCCAGAAAAACCAATAGAAATATAAATTTGTTCAATTTTCAAGCATGTTCAACATGTATCTAAGTGTCCAAGCATCACAAAATTAATCATTCACAGAAAAAAAAAATGTTCTGTCGATATGGAGGATACAACCAAAGCTTTAACAATGTCACCAGGACGGAAAGAGGAATGCATTTCTACTTTGTCAATCTCCGTTGCTCTGACATCTTGCTGCCTGCCTTACGTTAAAGCATTAGTAAAAACATGCTAAGACAATTTTCAGCAACTTCAAGACAAAGTTCCCAAAAGAAAAATTAGATTAGCGTTTCAAGAGTTAGCTCTCAAAAAAAGCATTAACTGTACTGTCCAAAAGCTATTTTTATACCTAATAATGCCTGTAAACTTTTCTCGCACAGACTTGGGACCTACACATATTATATCTGCAGAAGCCATTTTGGCCATCACCTTTGTAACCTGTCACAAGGAGAACAAATCAAGCATCAGCTTAATAGACACCACCTCAAGTTTGCATCAATATGCAACAAGAACTTCTTGTTAACTTTGATGCCTTCTTAGAGTAAAACACTTAACAAATGGTTTCAGGTAATTACACACAAAATACATATACAAGGATGTTAATTCATAATACCCTCATATCCCTTACTATCTCATAAATTTTTTTCTCCAATATCCACTACATTAACCATTGGCAACTCATATTCCAAAAGAAAAAAATAAAAAGAGCTAGTTTCCACTCTAATCATTCTATTTTAGTTCAGTAGCCTCAAGAAAAATAACTAGACCGGATTTGCACCTGTAAATGAGCCACAAGCCATTCACAACTAGATTCTTAAAAAAAGCTCATTTATGATCGACGAAACTTCAATTAAACATAATAAGATTATGATCGAGCTAGAATCATAATAACATTAAGTTCGTTTAATTACAGACCTAGCAATATACCCAGAACAAACAAAGGAAAAATCATCAGAAGACTAAAAAATCTTACTCTTGCAGTGACAACAGCGCCAGGCTCCGGAACCGGGCCGTGCGCCTTATGACCCTTCACCTCCACGGTAGGCCTCTATCAAACGATAACCCAGAAATAAGTTCCGAAACAATAAATTAAAAAACTCCAATCAAAATTCAGTGCCAAAAAGATCATGTCGAAAACTGGGGTCTCTAATTGAATTACCGGGTCTTCAGAGTCGACGGGGGGAGGTACGAGGGAGCGAAACCCAGTGAGAGAGGCGTATATGTTTTTATCGTGGGAGGAGAAGTACGCACCGGAGCCAGGTTTGAACTCTGAAGCTTTGCCCAGTATTTCACCAGGTGTCACGAGATTCGCTTCTCCTACGTCCATTAAAACCTTTTCCAAGAGAGAGGAGAAACCCTTACTGCAGGTGGAGATGGTGAAGACAGTAGATAGTAGCAGCAGATTTGCCGCTCTTTGTTGTGTATTCATTTTTTGGACTTGGGCCTAGGGATTCAATTCAGATTTTTTTTTCAGTATGTAGGCCTGGCTTGTAGCCACATTTAAATAAAAACATTATAAATTTTAATTAAAATACTTTGAAGTTTTAGGGTATTTTTAACTAATAAAAATAAACTTTACGATAAAATTTCATAAGATAAAAAGGATGGGGTATATTTTCGTAATTTATTAAAATCATGGTATAATTCCTTAATTAAAAAAATTAGGGTAAAATTTAGAATTAAGTGATAAAATTCATAGTTTTTCATATTTCAATAAAATCTTTCTTATTAAAGCTAACCATTTTTTTATAAATAAGTTAGCTTTAATGGACAGCGGGGAATCTAATCATAATTATAACCATTTATTTCAGAATTTATTAAAGCTAACTTATTTAAATGAAAATAACATTGTCACTAATAAAAGCATGTGTTATTCCAATTTATCTTCGATAAATAAAGCATTCATATTAAGAATCTAATAGATCGATTATTTGTTTGATTTTAAAGATAGTTTAATATTATAGATGATAAGATTTTATGAAATGACAGGACTTCTGATTTAATCAGTTTTTTTTTTTATAAATTTCTAAGTTTATTGAAAATATAACAAAAGAAAAATGAAAAACTAGGATTTGTAATATATATGTAAATGAATAATATTATGTGATATAATATTACATTTATACAATATAAACAATATATATCTCATATTTATATTGTTGAGGTTCAATGGTGTCTAAGAATAAGATCGATGCTGGTTAGTCTTACCGTCATATAGCACAGAGGTAGGTGGGCAGAATCACACAAGGATATCGATCTCGGCATAATTAGCAATGAATTGCGAGTCAGCGTAACTATTGCGTGTGATGGTCTCGTTTCGGGTGTTGAACCCTAATGGCCCAGGTCATGAGTTGTGTGGTCGTGTCTAGCATTGCCACTAGAATGAAATCCGCCTCGATCCATTCATGTTAGCATTTTGGGTCACCATTTCAGTTAAAGTCACCGTTAAGATTTATCAGCGTAAATTATTGATAAGCTCATTATTTTACTCGCTTATCTATATTATTTTCTACTATTTTATGTAGTTTTATTGAATTTATATATATATATATTCTATGCATGAGTCTATATTAGGTGGTATTATGTGCATCTTGGTGTTTTTGTAGGTTTTAGGCCTAAATTCACTTGAAAACCGTTCCGAAAGCAGTGATGTGTAAGAGTAGCAGTGAAGAGTTCTTTCACAAGGGGAATTCGGGCTATTGGCACATGGCAATGGATGATGTTTTGAGTTAGCACTCCAACGCAACTGGAATCGGGTCAATCGGAGTTCGGGAGAGGAAGTTATGGCCAAAACCGTGAGACCGCGCAGAAGGGGCGAGAGACCACGTCGATTGACGCCAATCAACAGCGATCGACGCCGAAGAGATGGCCACGTCGATCGACGCCAATCAGCCACGATCGACGCGAGCGAGTCTGCTGGAGCGAAAATCTGATGAAAATCGGATTTATTCATATCTTTAGCCCTAGATTTGATAGGATACACATCCACCTCTATAAATACCTAATTAAATTCGAGTTTTTGGAATGCAATCATATTTTTCAGTTTTTAGAGTTTGGAGACTTGGGAAATACGAAACCCTTTTATTTTCTTGTAAGTTCTTTATGTTTATGCAATTTAATATGTTTTCTTATGGATTTTTATCTGCGATGAGTGGCTAGAAACCCTAGCGGGTTCTAGGGGTTGATACTATTATGGATACATGTTAGGATTAATTAATTAGGTTCATGATTCCTGTGTTTATTTTATAATTCTAATTTAATTCAAGGACCGAGAGGTGACGATTAATTTAGATGTCTAGCAATTGATAGAAGGACCGAGAGGTGAATATTGATAGTGGGAATAGGAATGCATGATACAATCTATACTATCCAAACATATGTACTAGACTGTAGGAATTGAACTGATTTGCTTATCAGATTGAATAATTTGGTGTACTTTGAGACCGAGCGGAGATAGTCACTAATTAGTAATCTAGGTTATATTTGCCAAACAAGGAAATATAGCATTGTTGCAGTATTCCACCTGTTAAATTAATTGATTCCTACATGTTATCCATAATAAGAATTCTTCCCTAGAATCTGTGTTATTTTAAATTTGCTTTCAAAACTACTTTAATTTTAAGCATTGTCATCTTTACTTTTATAAAACCCTGATTTTCTGTTCACTCAAACAATGAATCTTAGGATCATAATTAGTACATAGGATAATTTCCCCACACAATTCCCCTGGATCGATAACCTTAGGGTTTACAAATTTATTTGCCGATGTTATTATAATTAATCTGTTAGAAATAGCAGTGATCAAATTGGCGTCGTTGCCGGGGAATTGTGAGATTTTATCTTGTTACTAGTTCGTTCTAGGATTTGCTGGATTGAGTTTTATTTTTCTGTACGTGTGCGTGTGTGAGTTTTCGAGTCTGTGTCTCGCGTCAATCGATGCCACCTTGCGTCGATCGACATCGATCACTTTGCTGTGTCGATCGACGGACACCTTACGTCGATCGATGCCGACCACTTTCTTGCATCGATCGACGTGACATTCACATCGATCGACACCGACTGATATTTACCTACTTTCTGTGCAGGTGCATGAACACGCGAGCCAAAGGAAAAACACTCGAGGCCTTTGTCCCTGAAATTGAAGCAACCTACAGGAAAATCAAAAAGAAAGGAAAAGAAAAACAGCGAGAGATGGCTGAGAATCCTGAAGCACCTCTGCAAAACATGACTCCCGAGGAGCAGAGGCAATTTGTGAATGAAGTACAGCAGCTGAGAGCACAACTGCAAGCAGCCCAGGCTACTCAGGCGGAACAAGCTGCAAGACTGGCAGAGTTGAACAATAGGCAAGTTGTGATCCCACAAAGATCCATCTTGGATCGATTTCTTCCACAGCAAGCGGAGGCTGGATTCAGAGTTGGCTTCGATGCCAACAACTTTGAGCTGCGCACGGGCCTTATTCAGATGGTGCAGCAAAACCAGTTTGGGGGGAGAGCTTTAGAAGATCCATATACCCACCTCAACCAATTCATTGAGGTGTGTAACACTGTGAAGCAGAACGGAGTAACCCAAGATGTAATCAGAATGAGACTTTCTCGTTCTCACTCAGAGACGAGGCACGGTCTTGGTTTGCTGGACTGGATAAGAGTCAGATCGGGACATGGGAGGAGCTTCGAGCAGAATTCCTTACCAACTACTTCCCACCGAGCCTGCTGCTGAAGAGGAAAGCTGCCATCACTACTTTCAAGCAGATGTATGATGAGTCACTCTACGAGGCCTGGAAGAGATACAAAGAGCTTCTACGACTCTGTCCTGGACATGGCATCGATCTGGAGATGCAAGTGTGCCATTTCTATGAGGGTTTGAATCCTCACATGAAGGAGTTGGTTGATGCATCTGCTGGTGGTATACTGATAAAGAAGAGTGGTGCAGAAAGTATGAGGTTGCTGGCAGACATGGCGCTGAATAGCCACCAATGGCCAACTGAGAGACAAATTCCGGTCAAATCTGTGAAAGCCAAGCCAAAAATCGATGTGGTTGCCGAGGTGAAAAAGCTCCGGGAAGAGATTAAAAAATTGAGCACGTCACAAGCTGCAGCTGTTGCAAAGCCGAGCATGGCTATTGTTCCGGTGGAGGCCGACTACATCAACCGGGGTGCAAGCAGTTCATCTGGAACTGCCGGGACGGAGGTGAACTACATTGGCGGTGGTTATCACAATAACTACCGAGGCAATCAAGGGTATCATTACAACCATGGGCGATCTCACCCTGGTTTTTCTTATTCTAACCCTTCTGCTGCAGAACACCCTCCGCCTGGTTTTGATGTAAGTACTGGAGGAGAAATCGTGGAAAGGAAGAAATCTGTACTGGAGGAGACGCTCGAGAAATTCATCAAGAGCTCGAATAACCGGTTTGGGAAAGTAGAAACCGAAGTCAAGGGGATGGCCGACCACATGCAGCTGATGACAAAACACCTTCAGATGATGGACACGCAATTGAGCCAGATTGCCACCACACTCGGCAACCAACACAAGTCTGGAAAGCTTCCGAGCACAACGGAGGTGAACCCAAGGGTTCAAAAAGACTGCACTCTGAGGTCTGGGACGAGCTACAAGGGTCCCGAGATGGCTGTAAATGATTCCGGAGGCGAAAAGGAGCAAAACTGCACGGGACAGGGATTCACATCGATCGACGCACCATTCGCGTCGATCGACGCAGAAGATGAAGCCCCGTTAATCGATGCCACCCTACGTCGATCGACGCCGAAGTCTGTTCCAGGCACGAAGTTGAAGCAGGCTGAAGATCAACTCCCTCCTATACCATTCCCACAGAGGTTCGCGAAGCTGAAAGAGGACGAGAAGTTCTCCAGATTTGTGGAGAACCTGAAGAAGGTCAGCATCAACATCCCGCTGATCGAAGCACTGAAGAAAATCCCGGTGTACATGAAGTACCTCCGGAAATTGATGAGCGGAAAGAAACAATTCGTGGAGAACAAGACGGTGAAGATCCACGAGCAGTGCAGCCCGCTACTTCAAAAGCAGGTGCCCATCAAGAGAAGCAATCCTGGATGCTTCTCTATTCCGGTTGAGATTGGGGGACACACGTTCGAGAGAGTACTTTGCGATACTGGGGCCAATATTAACCTGATGTCGTACTCCATCTACAAACGTCTCAACATCGGAGAGATGAGGCCCACGACGATCACCCTGCAGATGGCGGACCGGTCTGTGTCCCGCCCGAAAAGTATACTAGAGGATGTGCTCATTCGTGTGGGCCATCTTATTTTTCTTGCAGATTTTGTGGTGCACGAGATGAAGGAGGACGAGACCATGCCCATGATATTGGGGCGTGAGTTTCTCGACACTAGCACCGCTCTCATTGACTGTCGAGGCAGCGAGATCACACTCCGGGCAAATGATGAAAAGATCACCTTTGTGATCGATAAGAGGAAGAAGAAAGCGGAGTGCAATCGAATCTCCACTACTGATGAAGGGGATGAATCTGAAGAGGAAGAAGCAACTGCCATCGAATGGGAGCGAGGAAACGGAGGGGTGAATCTGTCAACTACGCCACCTTGTTCTGAGGTCACCACCATTATCAAGGATCGGAAGGTTTACATGGTGGATTCCAAAGGTCGGCGAGTCTGGACCCGACCTCCCTGGCGGTGATTTGAGGTATCGTCGAGCTGCGATGTTAAATCAAGCACTTGTTGGGAGGTAACCCAACATTTTCCGTAATTTCTTTTCAATTTTCATTTTTTTATTATTATTATTTCGAATTTCTTTTATTTTGCATTAACAGTTGTTTTGCAGTATTAAAAAAAAATTTGAGATCGGCTCGACGTCGATCGACGCAGCCTGGCGTCGATCGACGCCAAGCAGCCTAGCGTGATACACTTCGATCCTCAATGGGATCGGCAAGAAGGCTTCACGTCGATCGATGCGAAGTGCCAGCTGCAACAATTCACGCCGCGCGATATCTGAAGACTCCGGGAGATAAAAAGTTGATGTCTGAGATCAACTACCAGGTATCGTTCCCTCTTTTGTCTGATTTTCAAACTTATTCCCCTATTCGAGTTGGAAATAAGTTTGGGGGGATGTGGACAAGAGATGGAACGCTCTTTCCTTTATTTATTTTGCTTTCCGTTTTAAATTTTTTTAAGTTTTTATTCTATTTTGTGGGAAAATTTTTGAGTTTTGATATAACCCGAATGAGATTGTGAGATTAGAATCGGTTGAGGGTTGAGTTTGAATTGATCGTGATTGTGGTTAGATGCCTATGAATGTAGAATACCGCATGATAGGATTGATTTGACACTTATGCTTACATGATGATTGAGCTGATTTGAAATTGACTGTGGAAGAAAAATTTTGAACCCTTGTGTGAGAATTTTGAGCCTTTGATTCGTTTGATGTGAGATTCACATGTGTGTTTTTATTTCTCTAGAACTTGCCTATTTTCTGTGTTGAGACTGCATAGTGTGCACGAGTTTAGGAAATGATCTTAGGCTATCTTTGATAGCCCAATTCCCTAAACACTGTCCCTTCACATTATATTTTCCCTAGTAGCCACTTTTGAGCCTATACAAAAATTTTCTTTCTTTGTCTATGAGATTAAGAAGAAGTATTGGTTTCGCTCATGTCTTGAGTGTGGTATATGGGGTGGAATGATTGTGAGATGGAGATAAGAAAATACAAATTAGTGGTGAAAAGATGTGTGAAAAAGAAGCTCAAATAAATAATTAGAATTCTCATAAGCTCTCTGAAAAGATAAGAATACAAAAATTATGTAAAGAGCATAAGAGATTCAAAATGAGCTAGAAAAAAAAAGTTGTGTATTTGTTGATATATTTGAGGAGATGAGGTGGATGATGAATAGAAGGTGGTTTGGATTGATTGAGGAAGTACAACTTGATTGATTTTAGTCACTTGGCCAAATTTTCCCTACCTTTCACAAAAAGCCTACATTACAACCTAATGAAAGTCTTTTTTGATTCTAAACTTGTGTGCACATTCTAGCAGTGGAGATATTAGAAAATTTGCAAGCCTATGGTAGAAATTTCTTCATACATGTTGTTGAGTGCTTTCATCTATACCTTAAACACTTGAGAGTTGAGCGATACACTTCTTGTGAGTTCTTCCACTGTTGATGAATTTTCTGTCTCTTTCAAATTGCTTGTGTGTGGTGGATTTTTGATTCTTGACTGTGATAAATCTTGTGAGGCATTGCACTTTAATCGCATGATCTTTTGATTTCTTTCTTGCCTATTGATTGAGGACAATCAAACGTTCAAGTTTGGGGGGTTTGATAAGCTCATTATTTTACTCGCTTATCTATATTATTTTCTACTATTTTATGTAGTTTTATTGAGTTTATATATATATTCTATGCATGAGTCTATATTAGGTGGTATTATGCGCATCTTGGTGTTTTTGTAGGTTTTAGGCCTAAATTCACTTGAAAACCGTTCTGAAAGCAGTGACGTGTAAGAGTAGCAGTGAAGAGTTCTTCCACAAGGAGAATTCGGGCTATTGGCACATGGAAATGGATAATGCTTTCAGTTAGATCTCCAACGCAACTGGAATCGGGTCAATCGGAGTTCGGGAGAGGAAGTTATGGCCAAACCGTGAGACCGCGCAGAAGGGGCGAGAGACCACGTCGATCGACGCCAATCAGCATCGATCGACGCCGAAGAGATGGCCACGTCGATCGACGCCAATCAGCCACGATCGACACGAGCGAGTCTGCTGGAGCGGAAATCTGATGAAAATCGGATTTATTCATATCTTTAGCCCTAGATTTGATAGGATACACATCCACCTCTATAAATACCTAATTAAATTCGAGTTTTTGGAATGCAATCATATTTTTCAGTTTTTAGAGTTTGGAGACTTGGGAAACACGAAACCCTTTTATTTTCTTGTAAGTTCTTTATGTTTATGCAATTTAATATGTTTTCTTTTATATTTCTATCTGTGATGAGTGGCTAGAAACCCTAGCGGGTTCTAGGGGTTGATACTATTATGGATACATGTTAGGATTAATTAATTAGGTTCATGATTTCTGTGTTTATTTTATAATTCTAATTTAATTCAAGGACCGAGAGGTGACGATTAATTTAGATCTAGCTATTGATAGAAGGACCGAGAGGTGAATATTGATAGTGGGAATAGGAATGCATGATACAATCTACACTATCCAAACAGATGTACTAGACTGTAGGAATTGAACTGATTTGCTTATCAGATTGAATAATTTGGTGTACTTTGAGACCGAGCGGAGATAGTCACTAATTAGTAATCTAGGTTATATTTGCCAAACAAGGAAATATAGCATTGTTGCAGTATTCCACCTGTTAAATTAATTGATTCCTACATGTTATCCATAATAAGAATTCTTCCCTAGAATCTGTGTTATTTTAAATTTGCTTTCAAAACTACTTTAATTTTCAGCATTGTCATCTTTACTTTTATAAAACCCTGATTTTCTGTTCACTCAAACAATGAATCTTAGGATCATAATTAGTACATAGGATAATTTCCCCACACAATTCCCCTGGATCGATAACCTTAGGGTTTACAAATTTATTTGTCGCTGTTATTATAATTAATCTGTTAGAAATAGCAGTGATCAATTATCCACGGGGGTGTAATCCCATTATCTTACAGATCTTGTAAGAACTCGTTACTATATACTCACCACCACGATTAGATCGTAGTGTCTTGCTAGTCTTGTTTAGCTTCTTTACTTCTGCCTTGAATTCTTTGAATTTCTTAAAGCATTCAGACTTGTAGCAAAGCAGATAGACATATCTGAATATTAGGTAATCATCAATGAAAGGTGATGAAATACTAATACCCTCCACGAGCTTGCAAAGACATATGTCCACATAAGTCAGAGTGAATCAATTCCAACACATCAACTGCTCGAGCCTCACTTGCCTTAAAAGTCTTGGTCTTCATCTTCCCCTTATGCAGGATTCACAGACTTGGTGAGGTACTATTTGGATAGAGTCCAAGATTCTATCATCTGCTAGTTGATTGATCGTCTTTAGACTGACGTGACCGAATCTCAAGTGCCAGAAAATTGTTTGATCCTCATCGGAAGAAGAAAACTCCCTTCAAAGGATTACTATTATTGGATTAGTTAGATGCCACATTCACGGAAGATTTATGTAAACACTTTATGATATAGAGAGATTCAATAAGCATTCCACGATAGATAACATTGTTATTTTCAATGATAGAAACACCACTATAAAAAATAACTGAATATCCATCATAAAATAACTTGAACACTCAAATCAGGTTCCGCAAATGGCACAAACAAAACATCTCTCAAAATCAAAACATTGTTTTCAAAAGATAAAGTAAAATCTCAAATGACTACTGTTGAGACTTGTTCTCCGCTGCCCTTGGAGATGGTCACCTCGTCATGTTTCAGCTGCCCAATCGGCACAAACTCCCTGCAAAGTATAACAAACATGATCAATAGCTTTAGTATCCTCTACCCACGAATGAGTAGAAATCAATGCTAAACATGTTTCTGTTATACATGCACATGACGTACCTTTTCCCTTGGCATTAGACACCAAACAATTTACTCTTCCGCTAATGACCCTTGTTCCCTTATCTTCTTCTAGCTTTTTAATCATGTTATTAGCTGTAGGGATTTACCGTGAACCGAATCACCAAATCTAAATAAGAAGGACCAATCATGGATGTTGAACACGATAAACAATTCATCAAAACCTAGCATGCTCCTATGAATTTAAAGCGTGGATATAGAGATTACCGTTAATCCGTAGAGTCTGATCCGATCTTTCGCGTTTGAATATCCAATCTTTAATTCAACCACGTGATTCAATTAAATCTGCGGAAACATAAATTAGTAAACTAATTTCTTGATTTAATCGAAATAAAGAAAAATATAAAGGAAGAAATCTTGTTCTCCAGATCAGATCTTCAGATCTGTATCCCAATGTTGTTCAGATCTGCTACTGGTGATGATTCCCCAGATCTGTGATGTGTAGGCCGGAGTCGAATTCCCTCGTCTCCCAAACACAAGCGCTGCCACCCCCTCTCTCTCTCCCTAGGGTTTCAAACTGATTTGAATGTTCTGTAGTGGCTAGAGTTTCAAAGAGAGAGCTGTCTATTTATAGACATAGGGTTTTAACTAGGGCTGGCAATTCGTGCGTGTTGGGTCGTTATCGTGTCGTGTCTTATTGTGTCGTGTCATTATCGTGTTTGAGCTTAACGGGTTCGTGTTGGGTTCGTGTCTGAGCTTAACAGGTTCGTGTCGTGTTCGTGCTCATCGTTATCGTGCGTGTTCGTGTCGTGTTATCGTGTCGTATTAATTTTTTTTTGTCCTAAGTGTAAAACTAACAATTTTAGTAAGGTTAATTTTTATCGTATAGGGTCGTTTTTGTGTCGTGTCATTATCGTGTTTGAGCTTAACGGGTTCGTGTCGTGTTCGTTTTTAAGCTTAACAGGTTCATGTCGTGTTCGTGCTCGCTTTTATCGTGCGTGTTCGTGTCGTGTTATCGTGTCGTGTCAGAAATTGCCAGCCCTAGTTTTAACCCTAATGAGCTACTGGGCCTTTTTCAGCATATTTAATTGGGCCAGACCTGGGACCTAATGCAAATAATAAAGTGGGCCTATAAATTAATTAATTCCCATGTCCACAACTCAGGACACAATTAATTAATTAATATTAATTTTTTTTCACCACAGAATTAATACTGGTCTACCCCTTTATTACCACATTGTGAGAACGGGCTGTATTTATCTGAGAATTCCCATATTTAAGGTTACCTGACATTCATTAATTAATCGGAGCTTCTGACAAGCTCTATCTACTACTCCCTCCGTCCCATTAGATTAGTCCATTTTGGTTTCGGTACAGAAACCAATGTTTGTGAGTGTAATGGAATTAATTTTTTATTGATGTGAGGAGATTTTCTTCTATTTTAGGAAAGTGGACTAATCTAGTGGGACATACGAAAATGGAAATATGGACTAATCTGGCGGGACGGAGGGAGTATTAATTAATATCTTATTTTCCTGAGCAGTACCACTCAAACCTTATCACTCTTGCTTGAACTTAATCAGCCTGGAGGACTTTGGCACAATGAACATTATTGAGCTCCTCAGGGAATGTCCCCATCCTATTACTCGAATATGGTTACCTAACTCCAGTCTCAGACTATACTACATGAACTGCTGCTACCCAAGATGCGGATATACGAGCACATTACTTAGGCTCTCCACCATGGCAAATCAAAGCAACAGTCAACCCGTGCATACCCCTGAACCTTCGTTAGGGTTTGTACTCAATCAAGAACGAGATCTTGTATTCGTTGATGTCAGACATACAAATACATCTCAATGTGGTCCTATCAATACGCCACCCTTGCGTACCAGCATATCAAGTAACCAAGACAGATTACTTATTCCGACTATGTTGCAGCCATCCGGAGAGACGTATCCTCAACGATGTCTCGACTGTGATAATATTTATGTCTCACTAGGTCAAGTGATTATACTGCTTCTGTGATCTACAACACGACGTATGATCCTCGGCAACGGGTAACGATTCTTTAATGTTAGCTTATTCAACTCCCGATAATCAATGCACATTCGCATTAAACCATCTTTCTTTTTGACAAACAAGACTGGTGCTCCCCAAGGTGACACACTCGGTCGAATAAAACCCATATCCAACAGCTTTTGTAATTGAACTTTCAGTTCCTGCAACTCCTTCGGAGCCATACGATATGGTGCCTTCGAAATCGGTGTCGCTCCTGGTTCCAATTCTATTGTAAATTCGACTTGCCTGTCTGGTGGCAGTCCTGGTAACTCTTCTGGGAACACATCTTCGTACTCTCTTACTATCGGCATGTCTTGAACTTTCAAGTCCAGTTTTTCTTCTCCCTCTAGGTACACCAAGAAAGCTTGGTTCTCGGCTTTGCTCAACTGTTTTGAAGCTTGCAATGCTGATATGACTGGTACTCTCTGCCTTCTTCTGAAACCGTAGACAAATGACTCTTCATCTCCTGGCTGTGGAACAATCACCTTAATTTTGCAGCATAATATCGTCGCTCTATTCTCTGACAACCAATCCATTCTATGTCTACGTCCGTCATGTTCATTACATTCAATTCGACCACTACAATCTCGTATTCACCTAATTTGATTCTTAAATCACGACATACTAAAGTATGGTAGTTATTTCTCCTGAAGGCATTACTACGTTCAGCTCTTGTCTACCATTCTCTACTTTAAGCCCTAATGCTTCCACACATGCAGATGAGATAAATGTATGGGATGCTCTGGTGTCAAACAACACCATGACTAGGGGTGGGAATAGGCTAGGCTACCCGACAGGGGCCTACGGCATGGCCTGTTTCGGGCCTGGCCTGGCCTATTCATTAAAAAGACAAGGCCTAGGCTTTTTAAAAAGCCTATATGCTTAAATAGGCCTAGACTCAGGCTTAAAAATAGGCCCGTCAAGCCTGTCAGGCCGGCCTGTATAAAAATAACTATAATATATAATAAATATATATATACTTCATAAATTAAATTAAATAATATATTATAATTAAAAAATAAAATATATAATGAAACCCTAAATCATATTCTTTCCACCCATCGCTGTTTTCTTCTTTCTTCATCTTTTGTTATTCTGTTTTCTACACTTTTTACTTCAAGCTCTTTTTCGTCAAAATCATTGTTCTTTTTACTCAAAATCATCTAATGTGGTTTACTTGTTGTTGATGTGAGGGACTTGTACGAGTTTCCTTCAAAGTATGCGCTGCCCCATTAAATCTTCTCTTCCAAAGATGAGTTATCGCGGCCGACACCCTGCAATGCCACCTTATTCAGCGCCATCGACGACGGATCAAGCTAGCGAACATCACCAACCTTAATGTAATCTCGTTCGTATATTTTTCACTTTAATCTCCAGATCTGCAATCTCGTTTTGTTCTGCTAAAGAACATTCTATTTACCTTTTAATATATCGTATTTCTATTTATTTTTTGAAATTTAAACAATTAATCAGTCATTTTGTTGTTGATGAAATATGTCTCTCGATCCTAGGTAAATATACAAAACTCATTCAAATTTAATTGTTTGAATGTGAGTTCTTGAATATTCTTTAATCCATTGTGTTACACTACCCTGAATTTGATGTTGATATAGGGGAAATGTGCCAGATTTGAGAATAATTTAGGGAATTTAACTTGATAGTAATTTAGGGAATTTAACTTGATAGTTTCACCTAATCTGCTGGATGTGGCCATTTTCATTGCCAATGTCCAAGAATCAGAAACTATTGAGTGATGCATTTCTTATCTTATTTTATTTCATTATTGATTTTTATCTTATTAGTTACAGATTTTTCATGTTATTTTTGCAGCTTGGACGAGATGCATTTGGTAGCAATTAGCAAACCTATATTGGGATAATTATGTAAAGAATTATCGGAGTGCAGGCCGTCCACATTCACATTATTGTTACTGTAATGGATTTGTATTTGATAAATAAAATACAATTATCAAATGAATTTTATTATGTTTTCATGGTGTATTTTAAATATAATATTATACTTGTTAAGGTATTTAATTTTCTTTTAATATAGACAATTTATTTTTTTTTAGATAGGCTTCAACAGACTTTTAAAAGGCCCAAAGCCTGGCCTGTTTTATTAAAAAGGCCAAGCCTAGGCCTATTTGAAGGCCTATGACAGTTAGTAGGCCAGGCTCAGGCCTATCAAAATTGTAATAGGCTCAGGCCTTACGAGTCAAAGCCTGGCCTGGCCTGGCCTATTCCCACCCCTAACCATGACAGGTATATTATGAATAACACTCATATCTGCGAGGTTTCCCTCGTCTTTATTCCCCTCCAAGGCATACGCCCTTGCCATTTGAGTCTGTTGTGGTTGTGCTCTCTCCTGATTCATAGGCTGGTTTCCCCGTCCTTGTCGGCCTCCTCCTCTGTTCCCGACATTACCCCTCAATGGCTGGCGATTTCCCCGCATTGCCCTCAGCTGTTGGTTCGCTGGCCTCTGCATGTTCTGACGCTGCCCTAAAGCTAATTTGGCAGAAGGACAATGATTTGCAAAATGTCCCAATCCATCACAATTGAAACACCGCCTTGTCTCTCTATAACACTCCCCTCTGTGCCTTTTTCCACACTTGTTGCACATAGGTAGGCCTGCGCTCCCTTGGTTGTAACCTGGAGCCATCTGCCTGTCATTCCTCTGATAGGCCTGATTGAAATTTTGCCTTGGATAGCTCTGCTGATAACCTTGCTCCTGTCGCTTCTGATTACCCTGACCTTGATGGAACTGTTTTGGACCTTCTTCAAATTTTCTCTTTTGGGGCTGAGAAGAAGATTGAGGCTCCTGTGCTTTCCAGACCGGTAATTGTTTCTTGTTTTTAGAAGCCTCTATATCCAGAGCTTTTCTCAGCAATTCTTGATAGGTCAGATCCGTAATGGTGGACAACTGCGTCCGAATGTCTTCCCTCAAGCCTTCACGGAACTTATCCGCCATCTTTTCAGGTGTGTCCGCATGGTGTGGTGCGTGCTGAAGTAGCTCGCCAAACTTTGTATCGTACTCTTCGACCGACATGGCGCCCTGCTCCAGGAGAAAGAATTCTATTTCTCGATCTCTTCGATACTGTTTAAGAATGAATTTCTCATACAATGCCGCCTTAAACCTTTTCCAATCGATTTGTTCCTTCTCAGCTGGTGGAAGGGACTTGACATAAGTCTCCCACCATCTATCAGCTTTTCCTTTAAGTTGATAGGTCATACAATTCACTTTATCCATCTCCGAACATCTCATATGCTTAAAAATCTTCTCTAGTTCTCTCACCCAGTCTTCTGCTACCGCTGGACCTCCAAGTCCATCGAACGTAGGCGGCTGTTGCTTTCTAAAAGTTTCCACCATTTTAATTGATGTGGCAGTTTCCATTCCTTCAGGTGGTGGGTCATGATGAGGTGCTCCCTGCGGCATGGTACTGTTCTCGTCTGATAGAATCTCTACATTCACATAAGGATCGAAATATGGTATCTCCTCTATGATTGGCACTTCATACTCCTGTGGCTGATTCATCCTTCCACGCCCTCGTCCACGACCTCGACCCTGGCCGCGTCCGCATCCTCGTCCTCTACCACGCTAAACGTTTTCCATTTCTTATAAGTTCTGCTACATTACAATCGATTACATAATAATTGTTAACGAACAGTCATATTCAATTTAACATTCTTACGATACCAGCATTGCAAGTCTCAGTAAACATCAAACCATCAGTCATCACAATTCCATAAAAATCTCCATTTAGTACAACATAATAAAACAAAATATGGAAGTAACATCGTCAATACAAAAACATAAATAACATTGTTCTCGCCTCAAACACATCATCGTAATAAAATACAACAACAATATCAGTAACTCAATAGGACCATTCAGACGGGTCCTCCTCCTCCTCTTCCTCATCCTCGTCCTTCACCTTCTCATTTCCCTTATCCCGGGCAGCCATCCTCCTACCCCTTCCGCTCTCAGTATCGCTGGAAATACATATTGGGGCTTGGTCAGTCCCATACCCTGCATACCTATTCCCAAAACCACCTTCAGCGGGTCCCGGAACATACCCCTGACCGTGTGTGCCTGAAAACTGCATCTGATTTGCCCGACTGGGCTCTCCTAAGTCCTGTGGTGTCGGTTGGGTCGATGATGTTGGGTAGTTCAAATACCCTGATGATCCTATTGGGTAGAAGTAGGGGTCAATAGATCCTCCGGACTGATGCTCGGACGATACTACCATCTGTGCTAAACAAGATGAAGCGGGTCTAGCCCTAGACTGCGGCGCCTCACCTGTCGCTGACGCCTGAGTACTCCTCGAGGATGTAGATGAATTATTCTCAGCTAGTAATGCCTCATGGATGAGTGCAGCCATAAACGTCTAATAACTCCCCCTGGTACCTGTCTGATGGTTACGGTGAACCCTCACTAACTCCAATGTTCGATTAGTCCACCCAGAGGGCATCAACTCTGTGGTCCTTTCCATAGCTTCTGCATCCGAAATACCCTGTCCTCTCGCCTGTTTCCAATAGTTCCAATACCCCATCAATGTATTAGCTAAGTCATCTACCTCAAAAGGTGGGTGGTTCCTGAACCATTCTGCTGTTGTCCTAGGGTCCATCTGTTACATCAACAAACTGTCAGTCCCATCAATAAACCAAGTAACAATTCAAAACACACCCCATGTCTCGGTGGCAACTCAGTCCTCTGACACACTAAGCCGAGGGTCCTACGGATCCTCGCACTAACCCACTCACTCGAGTCTTGACTAAATCTGTCAGGCTCACTGGTGCATTCTGCACCTCAACACCAACCACTGGATTTTCCAGTCCATAAGAAATTTTCAATTTCCACAAACACATAATCAACTCGTATTCATCACTTCCAGTCATTTTCCTAAGTTCATAATTTCAAGCCAATCAGTCAAATAGTCATGTCCTAATCCATCCTAATCTAACCTTTCAAGGTTAATCAATTCTTTATAGCTCAGTTCAAATTAACACATCTTTTAAGCATTAACAAAAGTTTACACTGCTTGTAACTCATTTTTCAGAACACATCATTTGAAATCATAATTTCAAAGAATCATCATACTGATGTCAAAATCAAACAACTTTCATGAGTTCTCAAATCATACGTTTCTCCACACCACATCAATCATTTCATCCATCAATCAAACGGTGTTAGCACTCTTCTCGACACAAAACATCACACATACTTCAATAGCATTTTTCAACCACCCATATTCAACTTTCGTACAACTTTCAAATCACTTTCAACTTCATAGTCACAATCACATCGTGCTATCTTTTCATCATTCATTTTCAACTTCAAATCGTTTAAAAGACTCAAACACCAGCAAACTTGCAATCAGGTAACTTTAAAACACTTTAAAACATACCTCTGGTTGAGCCGGATGGAACGGGGTGTAAAGCACGAGCAGACTTCTTTCAAAACAAACACCTTCAAATCACTTTTCGAACAAATTTCTTTTCCAATCTTTTCTTTTGAAAACCTAAAGCTCTGATACCACTTCTGTAACACCCCCAATTAGTCTTCCCAACTTTAAGGCGCGTTACAGTCGTGGTTAAATATTTTTGAACAATAATTACATCAAAACTGCGGAAGATTAACGGTATTTAAAAGATCAATTTTAAACCACATTCACCAGTGCACATTTTAAATAAACATAAGTTGAAGTAGTTCAGAAACAGTTATTCTTCAAAAGATTTAACAACGAGAAGGAAAGTAATTCAGAACGCGTGCAGTGGGTGTAACGTGACGGTAATACACATATGAGGATGCGTATTACAGGATTTTCAAAATCTGTACAAATCCTTCTTCGGCTTTACACCCTTGCCCCTTCCATCACTGCTCCTTAACCTGCGTATTTTAGAAGTAATACGAGGGGCTGAGTACAAATGTACCCAATGGAAATATGCCCGAAAATACAGTTTAAGTATGAATGCTATGCAACTCACGCAGATAAACATGGGGTTTTATTGAAAGTAACCATGTTATCCAAAACATTTTCATTTGCTCGAGCTAACTACAATGTTAACATATCTGTTTTAACGTTGTGTAACTGGAAGTTGGCCCACTTCCAAGTTACGATGAATAGTTGGGAATGGTCGAACCATTTTATCCACTGTCACCAATTTGTGCACAAGGTCTCAGTATCACACAGCGTTGAGACACGATCGATTTTTGTTCATAAGTCATCATAGAGCTTGCTAACCCTAGATGTTAGGTTTGCTAACCTTTTATTTCACAGAAGCTCAAGTACCATTTAGGTCTTGGTTCTCATCTCTCTGTTGATAGGAATCAATCAGAGGAACATATATGCAACACAAATATTTTATGCATAGCAATCAGTTAAAACGAAACATTTTCACACACACTTTAAAAACTGAGCGCAAAGCTCGAAAGCATTTTATTTTATACTGAAATAATTCTCACATGGTGTTAAGCTTTTAGCGTACACAACTAATTAGGATGGATGGTCTAAGTATTTCTATCAGTCCTAGCTGATAATACTAGACAAAATCATGATTATGACTGACAATCAAACTGACACTCCCCACTGTCTAACATGTATTTCCTTCCGTCGAGACATGTACGTTACTTTAACAAACTCAATCGGATTGTTAACCAAACCGTGGTCAACCAACTTAATTTAAAGCACGTTTATATTTTAAACGGCTAAGGTCATATAACAATGCATAAATTAATTCTAAATAATTAATCATTCAATTACGAACCAAACTCAATATAATTCTAAATAATTCAAAATATTTATAACCATTTGAAATATTGTTAAAACTAATTGATATAATCAATTAGATAACTGAACAATATCCGAAAATATAATTAATAACAAAATAATTTCCCTTTTCTTTTGAAATATAATAAAAATGATAATGATAATAATATAATAATAATAACATATAATAATGATAATAGTAATAATAATATAATAATGACAAATATATATATATATATATATATATATATATATATATGTGTGTGTGTGTGGCGAGAGTGAGAAAAGTTTTTTTTTCTTTATTTATTTATTTTTAATTTTTTCTTATTACACACACCTATGTATGTATACGTACGAGAAAGAGAGGAAAAACAGTTACAATGGAGCAGCCGCGCGTCTCTCCTCCGGCCGGCCACGGCGACCGCAACCGGCTGCGTCGACCTTCGCCAGCCAAGGCAGTCGACGTGGGTGCGTCGACCGACGTCGGCGACGTCGACCTGAAAACAATAGCGCAAGTTGTGCGCGACACAACGACGACAACAAAAATAAAATCCGGCCAACTCCGGCCATCCCAGACCCTAAACCACACCCCAACATGATCCTCATGTACTCACGACCTTAAACACATGCTTGACTGATCGGAAACTGGAAAAACTCGCCGGAAAAATTGAGTTGAAGCTTACAGGCAAAAATGGTGGTCGGAGGTGGCGGGTCTCTCTTTCCGGCGACGGAAACGGCAAGTCCTTGGTACCAAGATGCTCCTAAAAATACAAGGAACACGAATATATAAGCCCTGGTTCGAGATAATTTCATTAAAACGAGTTTCAAGATTGACGTCGGAAGTTACCGCTACTCCGACGGGCTACCTTTCGACGTCCGTATCTCTCTCGTTACTTAGCCAAACGGGACGTGCTATAGCTTTTCGGAAACCTAGAAAAACAAGGAACAAATAGATATTGATGGTTTCTCCGGTGGTGGATCGTGGTGGCCGGAAAACGTGCAGTTTCAGGGCGTGGTCGCTGCGGTGGAACGGGGATTTTCTCCTCTTATTTTTCTGCTGCTCTCTCTCTCGCTCGCGTCTGCTTCTCTCTCTCTCCCTTCTACTGCGAAAAAGATGAAGAATACAGACGATACTTAAAGCACTTCACACTTGTTTGGATCCCAGAAAACAAAACGCACCTCCTATCCACTCCCTCTCGCCTCTTCTCTGCTTCTCTGGAACAAAACAACAATGAAAGGAATGGCCGACTTGTCTGACTCCTTTCTTCCCAACACCATATTCCACCGTCCTACCACCCCCTATCGCCGCCCTCTTCTGTCATCACCTCCCTATCCTTTCAATACAACCACACGATGCACACACACTTCACACTGTAGCAGCAGCTGCGTCACTTTCGAAGAAGGAATAAAAATAAAAAAAAAATCTTTCCCCTTTCCAATTTGAGTACAATTTCCTTCGATAACTCGTCTTAACGAGTTTGAAAAATTCGATAAATTATATGAAAATGCTCCTCTCGACGAGCTCGTCTTGCCCGTAAAATTTTATAATTTTCGGAGATAAAATTTATTATGTTTTCCATTTAATTCAACATTTAATTAAAAATTATACGGACCTCAGAAAAATATTCCGACAATTTCCTATGCTTCCATATAATATTTCCAAGCATTCCCCAACTCGGTTTTAGAATCGAACTCCCCGAGTGCAAGATGTGAATTTAATCACATTTATTAATATTCCGATTTATTTCTCTATGCACTCGTCCATCTTTTATAAAATCGTGACTTTACGGTCACTCTCGTTTTCTCAACACGATTCCACTGATATAAAGATATCAAAATTTGGATTTCTCAAACTCAACGGGCGATTAATTATATCTCAAAAACGAATAAATAAATATTTACAGAAATTAATATTCCTTTATTAATTAAATTAAGCTTTAATTTGCTTGATTAAAATACTGGATATTACATTACAATCATTTCATCTCGCCAAAAAAAAAAAGAAGATTAGGGAGACAGCCCAAGTTTCATCACAATTTCTTATAATAGTTTATATTAGGTATACGAGATGATCGTACTAATTAAGATGAATCAGACAACATGATTTCTCAGGATTCCATTAAAAAACAATAACATAGCTTGGATGCATGATTGGGTCGTAAAAAATATGGACAAATCTCCGACGTAGCGCACGATAATCAAGAGCTTGGATTATACTAAATTGATCATAAATTTAAAGACATGAAGTGCCCACCTTCCAAAAATGTATATTATGCAATCAATTTCATAAAATCTTGGACAAATGTTTTGCGTTTAGCTACTTGTATTGTATAAATGTCAAAAAGCGGACATCAAAAGAGAGGTTTTTATCGCGTGTAGTATAAAATAATCGAAACAGTATCAAGGGAGGTTATATGTCGTATATCTAAAGGCATGTCGCACATCATATTAAGAAAGAAATAGCAGAAACCCAACAATTTTCATTGCTCGAAAGATGAGATAATACATAGAAACACAGACACTCACTCTGAGTTTCCAGTATCAAAACGGCCGTCTGCCTGCAAAATTACACAGCAAATACAAACACAAAAAATGTATTATAGCACAAGTGCAGCTAATGGGGTGTGTTGTGTATATTGGTAATGGTGAGGTCTTTAAACAAACAGCATGCGTGGGTAGTCGCCTTTCAACCACCCAGCAGTCTCCCCGTCCTAAAGATTCATAACATCAACGACGAACAGACAGAACACACACACCGTAACAGCAATCACCCACTTGCTTCATCTTCACCGTCTTCACTGTCATCACTGTATGGAAAAAAAAAAAAACAGTTAGTTAGAACTTGAACGGTCGAGAAACATTCAGGGGCTAGGACGAAACAAGATAATAGCACTGGCTGAAAACAACACATTGGGGAAAAACTTGAGGAAATATGTTCGCATTAACTTTCTTTCTTTCTTTTTTTTTTTTTGGGGGGGGGGGGGAGGTGGTGGAAGTGTATAATGAAACCAATGGAAGCATAAGTAAGACTGTTTAGAAGAAAAAATTCCTCACCTGTGTTCAGGAAGCTTTGCTATTCTTCTAGCATCCAAGCCTGTAATATATTTTTGCGCAGCTTGAACATTTTCTGTACCTGTAAACGAAGTAGAGGGAAAATGGAGTTACAAATCATCAGAAGCAAGAAATTGTATCTCAAAAAAAGGTAAGCATAAATTTCAGAATTTTGGAGTGAATGAAACAATTAATAGTATGATGTCATTCAAGTGCAACATGAGCATATAATTATGTACCTTTTGAGAGAAGGAAGCAGTGTAGTGCACATCTTTCTGCAGCTAGCCTAACAGGCGTAGACCCATCCTTTAAACATTCAGCAAGTGCAGGTCCGAATAAGGAGACATTAAGTATGATGCCCTGCGGATTGGCCTACAAAAAAGTTTAATAGTGGGCTAAGATAATTATTATAATATGAACAATATGCTATCCTAGTGATAAAAATAAAACATATGTACTTTGGCAACTTTCTTCAAAGAACTTAAGGCCCTTCTTCTAACTTCACTCGAGTCATCTTGTAATGCCAATACCAAATAGCTCAATGTTGTCAAAGGTGCACAAGGATCATTCTGGCATTGATATAGTAGAAGTCTTCCGAAAGCTCGAACTGATGATTCACGAACAGGGAACTACAGGGGAACCAAAGTCTTAGAACCACAGCAGTAGTCAAAGAAAAATATCAATTAAATAAACCAACAAGACCCAATCAGTTTACGTGTGCATGAGAATCTACAACCCTAATTGACTTGATAAACACTTATTTCAAACATATATCAGATGAGAAATATTAACAAAAATAAAGATGAAAAGCTGATATTTTCTTGGAACTAAGTTGCAAAATTATATTGGGGCTGAAGACTGTTCGACTCTGGATTTCTCACTCACTTAAGAGTGAGGGGTACTGTTGGGCTACAACACCTTCGATGAAAATTTGACATTTAGAATTAGTTGTATTAGGTTCCATTAGTGCTAAATATCAAGTACAATTAAGTAAAAAGAAGGCAGACCTTGTCATCCTTCAACGAGCTTTTCAGACAATCAACAATGCCTGTAAACAATGGAGAAGCACAAACTATGGCAGCATTATATCTGAGCATGGATGATATGGCAAGTGTTGATCCATGTCTGGTAGTCCAAGTTGAAGAGGAGGCAGAATTTGATACTTCAGCAAGTGTTTCAGAAATTTGAGCACCTTCCAAGTACTGTTAAATGACCATCCCCATTAAATTGGGAGCAAAAAGTTATTAAAGGAACATGAATTAATGGGTAAAGTCTTTCTCATATACATATTTGTTCAACTAGTTCAAGTCTGTCCCATATACTTGCATAATATAGAGTCTATTTTAGATCCCCTTGCATGTGTGAGCATACAACATGCAACACACACGTTCTCATGCAGTATGGGCTATAGATCAAATAAAATGAACATTGAAGCAGGGAAGAAAATCTAATTATCAAAAATTGAGGGAGGTTGAATTTGTGGGTTTTCTTAAGTAACAGTGACATTCCAAAGATTACAGCTTTTCACCTGCAATAAAATTCCCAAGATAGTAGATGCAGAGCTTCGCATTTGATCATCTTCGCTATATATCATCTCCTTTAGCTGAGTGTGGAGACGAGTTATAACAGCACTACTTATACTTTTTCCAGCATTCTTAATTACACCTTCCAAAGCTGTTAATATTGCCTCCTTGACTGCAGGATCTGATGCCTAGAAGCAATAATGAGTTAGGTTATGTTCCAAAGCTTCAAGGCTAATGTGAAGGGTAATACAAAATTATTGCTATACCTGAAGACCAGATAAGAGATCACCAACTAATGGATCAATCCTTGTACTGAGAGCACTAAGCTTCCCGAGGGCAACCGCAGCACTTGAACGAACAGTCCTGCATAAAAACTCTTAATAAGAATAACATAGGATCTGCGGAAACAAACTTGGTATTTTAACATAAAATTGAGCAAATTCTTATAAACTAACCTTGTACTGTCTTGTAGGCACTTAACAAAAGTTGTTTGAAGTTGGGGAAGAAACGGCTTTAGGGCAATGCCACCTTTATGTATCATGATACTCAAAGTTGATAAAATAGCACTTTTTACTTGCCAAGGAAACCGGTCTCCTATGATGCGAATCAGAGGACTACAAATAACATGCATAATCATATCAGCCTTCCACCTAATTAACTCAAAGGTATATTTAAGGCATCTTTAACGTGCAGTGATGCGTGCATGAACACAAAACTAGAATGGTGCATGCAGTTATCAAGCAAATTTTGTATACAGAAGGTCCATAAGGCCCCATGATTAGAAAATACAGCTGCACTTTCCACAAAGTATCAGTATGTCAAGTGAACCATATTAATAACTTTCAAGGATAGGTAACACCAGTAAGAATATATAGCAGCCATGTTAATAACTTTAAAGGATAAGATAACACCAACAAATATAAATACCAGCCTTGTACAAAGAAACCCCAGAGAATTTAATCTGTTCAGAAATAGCACACTGCTTTTGTGTAATACTGATTATGTTCTATGAATAAAAGTTGGTCAATGAAGCATCTAACAGAAGGCGTAGTTCATATATCAAAAAAGTATCTTCTAACATACCCAGTGATTGGAATTACGAATTCTCGCAGGGCTTTTTCACTTGTGACATCTACAAGTTCACCAAGACCCAAAGCTGCTTGTTCCCTTAGTTCAGCAGATCCACTAATGAGACCCTGAAAAACAATGGATAGAACCATTGAGCATGCCCGATGGGATCCAATAACTTATGAATGCTAAAAAAATTAAATTCAATAGCCTATAAGATTAAGGTTATGCAACCCAGTTATTTACTCTCATTTCGCCAGCAGTTAGCTATGTAGTTGTCACACAAAGGAGTCTACACATTTTTATTAATTATTCATTCCTTTTCTTTGGAACCCACAAACACACATACACAAAGAGTGCTGCCACCTCCAGTCAAAACCTCAAATAGATAGATTCAACGCAATACCTGGAGAAAGATGGGTAAAACAGGTTGAAGTGCCTTTGGGAGACAGAATCCAGGTATCAGAACAGGTCCTCCCTGTAACCGTTGAATAAAGGGTCACAAATCAAATAGAAGTGAACAATCAATCCATTAGCTCCAATCTAATAGGTAAACATTAAACTTACTTTCTTTTTTCTGCGTTCTTTGTCCCTAGCTGTAGAGACTGCATCACGAACTAGCTTCATATACGAAGGAAGAACTTCTTTAGGCACTGAGCCTACTACCCTCAACAATGCTTCCCAAGCAACCTGTAAGAAGAATAATAACATTAAATCAAATGTAAACTTACAATGAGAAAAGAGCAGGACTCCATTTGAGAATTACCGCAACTGTAGCAGAATCTGGATCACTTAGCAAAACTATCAAGGTAGATAGCATGTTAGGTGCTTCATCAACCAGATACAATTTGCTATTTTGGAAGAAATACCCAATCAGATACGAAGAACTTCTTCTTATTGAGGCCTGGAAAAGTAAATCATTTTATTAAGCTCTGTCATAAAAATTATATTATTTGCTATGACTGGGGTCGAATAAAAAAATCCTGCCTGATTATCTGCAGTGCCTTTCAAAAGCTCTGACAGCAAAGAATCAATACCCTCCTCATCTATAACCAATACAACTGTTTCTGCTGTCCTTTTTGCCATCTGTTGGACATCCTATAACATCAAAGGAAAAAGAACAAGCAAAATGTTTTGTTAGAAATGTATACAAGGCAATTTGCCGAGAAGAGGATGCAACACTAGGCAATTTGTTTGATTAAAAGGTTCAGATATCCAGAAAATAGATTGATTACAAATTTAAGATAATGAATTAATAAATAAGAGATAAGAATCCCTATCTAGTTTCCAATATTTGGTAGGTGTGGGTGGGTGGGTGTGTAAGCAAACACTTACCTCATCATCATCATCCATTGCAGCAAGTAAAGCAGGCAGTATTGTGCCAAGATGGAAATCGAGCCCAGGCCCTGCAACCTCCGCCAGAGCTCCCAAAGCATGTGCATTAAAAGCACTGTATGTGAACCAAACTATATAAGCAAGCGATATAAAGTGTTTTATATAAAAAGTCAAATCATTTGAAAATGTGTGTACGCACGATAGTGGTTGATGGACAAGCTTAGGTAGTATATGAGGCAGCACGGCAGTGGTCCTGACACTATAATCCACAAAAAAATAAAGTTAGTGCAACAGCCACAAAAGTAATAAACAAGAAGACTCATAAAATCTAAAAGTACCTCAAGATTTGCTTTAGACCATCAAGAGCAGTATCGGAAGTTTGTTCATCTTCGAGAGCATGAAGAAGTGTAGGAACTATCTCATCAATAGCCTGCATTCCAGCACTCTACACACCACACAGAAACTTTCTATCTTACATCTTTACTCATTAAAGCAGATTTTTTTCTTCCCATAAGTCTCTTGAAAAACATACCTTGTACAGGGTACTGAATGCAACACCTGCAGACTCACGAACCTCGGGCATGCTATAAAACAACACACATAAGGAGGTTATGAGTACAGATGCACTACAACATACACTAAAATATCCCCAAGATGAAGTAAATGCTGAGGACCTGTCACAAAGAGCAGTCCGGATTGTTGGTATCAGCAGATCCATGAAAGTAAGCAACTGACTCTTACCAGCACAAGCCATCACTTCGCTCAGACCAATACAAACACCCTGCACCACATGTGGGTTAATACTGCCAAAGAACAAGAGAAGAAAGAAAAGCAGGAAGGACAAACAATAAAAAACATGTATGTTATGAATATCTTACAAAATAAATGTTCTCAGATACAAGATAACAGTGTATGAATAACAGCAAAAGGTTTTTCTATTCCAATACCCAAGTTGACCACATGCCAATGCATTAAACATATGCTGAACAACTACAATTCAATAAATATACAGATGGTTAAATTAATTACTTGAAATGAAGAAAAAGAAAATACAATTGAAAGGGATAGAAAAGGAAAGAAAATCGCACTTGTCTTCTGCTAGGATTATGGTCACTGAGACCTTCCGATAAAATAGGGATAATTAGGGGAAGCACTCTATCACCAAGCTTCCTGACAAGCTCACCCAATGACCGTCCAGCAACCTGAGAATAATAAGCAAAGTAATTTTCAAATATATTTCATTATAGAGCTAATCTTTGATAAATCTCATTAGACAGCATTTGAACAAGAACCTGTCGTCTCTCTGAAGATGATGAAGCCAGAGAAGTGATTAATGTGTTCATTAAAACTGGCATAATTTCCTTGAGAGTTTTTGGGGTATTTGCGACTATGGTTTTCCATACATGTAGTGCAGCCTGAGTAGAGCAGTGTACAATTACAACCTGTCAACCTCAAATACTGACAGAGGAGAACAGCAAAACTGGTTGAGATAGTAGAATGAAAATTTCAAGTACCTGGCGTACAACTATGCTGACATCCGTACGAACCATATACAATGCAGCAAGAATTTCATTACGTTTTTCTCTTCCAAGTACTTCAATGATTGCCCGTCCATGCGCTTCTGTACTAGAACCTTCATCATCACTGCCACCTTCCAGAAGGGCTTTCCCAGAGGTTCCAGCAACCTAAGAAAGATGATAAGAATAAACAAACTTGCATTCTAAGAAAGAAAGAAAATAAAGTGACGTATACTGATAGAGAGCGCAGTTCCATGATTGACGCACAAGAAGGGCCTCGTGCCTTGTTGGTGTATCGTCAGCGTGGACGGGAGTGAGCCCACTTTTGTGGGCGTTGGAGTTTTGATTATTTAGTTTGAGTTTATTTTTAATTTAGTTTAATTTTAATTCAGTATTTTCGTATTTAAGTTCAGTAGATTTAATTAGTTAATTCTTAGATATATTAGGATATTATAATCCTAGATATATTAGGATATTATAATTCCTAGATATGTTAGGATATCTTTTTCTGGGGTATTTAATTCCCCTATTCTGGTTTAATCATGTTAAGCAATAAAATAATTTCTTGGAGAAACAGGCGTTTAAACGCACGGGCACGCATTGGAGCGTGATTAATTATTTTGCATCTATCATATACACACCTTAAACAAAAGATCACCCAATAATTCCACGGAACTCTGCCGAATACGCCAGCTATCATTGAATATGCCATCCTCAACAGCAGGAAGGAGCAGCGGCAGAGACCTGACACAATGTAAATGAGATTTTAAAAACATAAACTCAACTAAAAAGGAGCTAATCAAAAAAAAATAACATGCAAATACGGTTAATAAGAACAATCGTTGTTTAGGCAACTGCCCGCCAATTGACGAACAAATTAACCATTTCAAAGATAATTCCATAGATTGAACCTTTTTCGAGAACAAACTTTAGAAAATGAACTTCCAGCACTTTGTTCTGATGAATGTATAAGGATTATTACAAGGTAAACATATGTGTTAATTGTCTCTTGAATATGTAGAATAAGAGATGCAATTGGCTCCTTACAGATATCCTATGAACAATATAACTAGAGGGCCATTCAATTTAAGACGGATATATGCTCAACCACTGATCATAAGGAAATAAATATAGTGCTGAAAAGCACATACGTAGTTGCGTAATGCTCAACCAGGACATGTCCTGCACTGAGAGCTGCCTCTCGTACTGACTCATTCTCATCAGCAAGGCCTGGGGGAAACAAACAAATAATATTACCGAATACATTAAGGCAAGCAGCATGACCAAGATACAATTGCATTATGCTCATCTGAAGAATAAGTTGAGAAAAGAAGAATTGATTTATACGATGTCATACCGTCTAGAATAGCAGGAAGAACCTGTTGCAAGTACTTTTGGAACTGTACACCTAAAGATCTTGGCAGATACTACAGGAAGAACAAAGCATTTCCATCAAAATAACACACCTTGAATGCATAGAAAACAATTTCATACAGCCAATAATTACCCTGAACAGTGTTAAATAACCATCCCGGACTGAAGCTTTCGGATGAGAACAATTCCGAATAATGTCAGGAAGTATACCCTCAAAGTACTCTGTCCCAAGTGCTGCAACTACCTATAGAAGAATGAGATAGATAGCCCGCTGCATGAGTAATCAAGAACAAGGAGAAAGAACTAGAAAAATCCATTGACGAATATAAATGCAGTGAAAGAATAAAACATAAATCCAAGTCAAGATGTCTCATGCAAATGTAACGATTCAAAAGTGCAAAATGCAGAAATGGGCAGACAACAACAAAGATTTTAGAAATTTACAGAGTAATTATACTAGTTTATTGTGTTCAAAAAAACTAATCTTCTTTCCAACATATTCTTCTTCTCCTATTGCAAATAAAATGTCATTTATATGGGATTACGGCAACCAATTGATATTACCTATGATGCTTAGATTGTTTATATAACATTCTTTAACTGGAACACACCAAAACACTAAAGTCAAAGGCATTAAAACCTTCCCTGCATGTGTTGAATGAAGAAGCAAAAAACTAGACCTAAAGCAAGTGATCATAATAATATTGTTCAAGCAGTTCTGAAGAATACATGTCTACATTAACGCAGAGAAAGATGCTGAAACAATTCACAGACAATGGTCTAACCTCACTCAGCCCTTGAGCAGCACCCGATCGCTCAACATTACTACCATCAGACTTTAGGGTATCTAATAACCATGGAACAAGGTCCGGGAAGTTATCTTCTCCCATTCCTCTTATGAGAGAACCAAGGGCCCTCGCAGCAACTGCTCTCACTTCAGGGATAGGATCGAGAAGGACCTGTTACATAAAAAATTAGTAAACTCATAACAAAAAAATTCCAATATTAGAAACTTCTCGGCAGAAAAAGGTACCTTTTTCACTTCAGGTAGAAGCAAGCCGATATAAGGAATCATATCATTCGGCTCTGTAACTAAAGAGCACATGTTCCCAGCTATTTGGGCAGCTTTCTTTTTTGTCTCTGCACTTCTTTCCCTAAGCCCTCTGTGGGCAATGGGGACCAATAGTGCAAGAGAAGGAGCATCTACAGTATTAATGAATGTAGTCTGCAAAAAAACAGAAGCCATTCAACTTTCATGTAATGACACAGTTCCAGTACATCCAACCATTGAAAAAGCATACAGTTCATGCAGTTACCTGAAGAAGAATATCAAGAGAATACTTGGTATAATCATTAGGATCTGTAAGACCCATCAAAAGAGTGGGTACAAGAGCTGCTATTTCTGGATTTTTAATCACACTTCCAACCTAATTGAAACAGCTCGTCAAAAATGTCCCAACAGGGTACTTGAGTTTTGAATAAAATTTATTTTACCTGCTGGAGAGCAGTTTGTCCAGCTGACTGGACTTTGGGGTGAGTATCAGTTAGAACCTGCAGTGTATCAAGAAAAATGCTCAAATACAAGAACCTCACTTACTTCCACAGGGCAAATTTTGTGACATTCTATAATAAACCAGCCACATAGGAATTATATGTACTGCACATACCTCAGTCAACTTTGGAACAATCTTAGGAAGACACTGAGATAATTGCTGCGGAGCACAGTAAGCCATAGCACCTAGTAGTTGTACACTGCTTTGCTTCGTTCTCCAAGCTTTGTCTTCAAGGCCCTAGCTCAAGAAGCACTATAGTCAGCATTTACTAATTTTCTACACAATACAAAACCTATACCTATTTTTCACTCCACAAACACCTTCTAGGTCCATCAGATCCAAATCATTATCATGGAGTCCGTAAGAGATTATCCTATTTTTTCATTGAGTCCAAGTAGTGACCACAGATCAGGCAGACCTCAAAAGAAATTCACCTCATTTTGGATATCCAAAGTACTATAAAAAGAAGTTTGAATCACTGCTATTCGACTCAGACATGTTGTAAGAAAGTTGAAGTATTTCTAATTGTTTGTTGACATGCACAAAGTCCAGGAGCAACTGAGATGCACTAAATAGGGAAGAAAAATAGTAACTCAAAACACTTGTCATGTCATGATGGTATGGTCCAAATCAAGAGCACAATAAAGGATGAAAGCAATAACATGAACTCCTATATATTCTTTGCCAATTTATTATCATTAAACATCTTTTCTCGCTTTAGCAATAGTTAAGCAAGGAGGACAGTTATAGTGGGTAAATCCATTTGCAATATGCTTACACTGGAAAAGATCCAGCTTGGGCATTATGAGGACCTCAGGTTTGACACTTTGACTCAGTGTTTATTACAAAATATCATCCATTTTAAGATAAGAATCCGAGAACCAGGGCCCAACGCAACATGGAGAACCAGAACCAGATGGACTTAGCAGCAAACAGTTCAGTTACAACGTATAGCAGATCTGACTTCCAGATGAACAAGTAGCTACTGGAAGACTAATACATAAAAAAGGACCACATAATTTTTTGACAAATGGAAAAACGATTTTTACTCCCACCCCAAGCAGATTTGTTGCACCTGACTTCCATGAATTGAGCACCCAATCAAACATTTGAAACTAAGCTATTCAGTAATACTCTGCAAATTCATATAAATAACTTCATGGAAAAATGACATCTGGATGTGCTGACCTTTAAAAGGGATGGAAGAACAAGTTTGACTCCTTGAGCACTCAGTTGAGACATCATGGCACGAGCTGCACCCTCAGCAGCATCTCGCACGGCAACAACTTGATCAGAGAACGATGCTAAGAGTAGGGGTAACATCTTAATCACATACCTGAAAGGGAGAAAGTGGTGAGGGAGCCATACATAAATTTCCCTCAGAAATCATGGAGAAAAACCATTTACATGAACCAAATATCTTCACTTACGGTTCAAATAATCTCCCAAGCTTTTCACAAAAGCATTCAAAAGCGAGCAAAGCTCCCTCTCGGCTTTTAGCAGAATTTCTACAATGAAAATAACATATAAGAATTGACAAATATGATTTATTAATGATGGGTTTGAAGATCTGGAGACTGTTATGGTGAGGATTGTAATAAAACAACTAGTCATCATAAATCCTGCATACTTTAAGTCAATTGAGTTCAAAAGGTTTCATTCTTGAAAAAGAGTAAAATCAAATTCATGCTTCAACAGGAACTTAGACAAACTACCTCAGTTAATTGAATAAATATTTTAGTAACACCACATACTATATGCAATCAACTACTACCAAATGGGTGGAGCACAACACATATGAAACATAATCATAAAAACACACCTGTCTGAAAGACCATTACTTAAGGTAGTGATAACATTATACTTCTTCAGACATGATATTTTAAATCCTTTAACCACCCCAGCAAGTCCAAATGCTGCTCCTCGGCGCTCACCATATTTGTCACTCTTCATTAGCTTAACGAGCAATTTGGAAATAAGATCCCCTGCCTCTTCCTGAGGCCATATAACACCATAATGCCACCGTCATAAAAGTTGAAGTGCAAATATTTTGAGAATCAATCACAACAACACAAGAAAGATGATCCTTTGATTTCTGATTATGTGCCAAATGACGATGAGTGGTAGCCAAACCAAACAAAAATAAAGATGACTAAACGAGAAAGCATACCTCCATATCATTTTCATCAATGAGAAAGCTCATATAGGTTTATACAAAAGCAAAAATTGTAAAGGTGTTCACAGGACTACAGGAGCAATAAGTTTAACCATTAGAGCATTACTTTTCTGGTTTCACACCATACCTGCTTCGATTGCATCAACGGTGAAAGGCAGGAGGATACTGCTCGTTGCACAGATTCAGAAGGAGTGTCCAACACTTCCAACAACTTCTCCACAACAGCATGTACCTTCGGATCATCCTGCAAGATAATTAACATTTCAGGCTAGGCATCCATTTCACAATGAGAAGCTATTGGAAATAGTTAAAACCTTTGACAAGTGTTTTGCCAGAGCTCCAGTAAATATAACCACACCTTCACGAACCAAATCATATTTCTCCTCATCTGATGCCTGCAAATAATTCCATAATTGCCAAAAACCGATTAAGTTATGTTCCATTGATTAGATCTATAATTAGTCAATCAGGTTGTGCTGGGTTGCAACCAATAACAACAGATGTTCTGATATTGAACAGGATGGTAATATCGAAGGATGAATTTCATATGCTAAATCCCACATGCACGTGTAGAACAAATAGTAGACAAGGATATATCTAAGCTGGGGAGAACCTTTTTGTTCAAGAAATTCTCAAAAATGGGAAATAACAAAGAAACATTGTCTTTGCCATGCTTGTCAATGATCATAATGCCAGCATCAACCATTCTTCCACGAACATCAGCGTTGGGATCAGCCTGCATTCAAAAATTCATCCAATATGTTCAATTTCCGCCAGATTAAGGAAGATAAAAGAGGGGAGGGCCGGTTAAATAAATGGTAAAGCCTCATAAGCCATATCCTACAGGAAAAGAACTAAGAAAGTCCGCACGATATTCATAAAAATATCATATTAAAGTTAGCCAGGTTAATATGAACAAAGCAATGCCTAGTGAAACATGATTACCAAAGCTCGTGATATCAGGAAAGTCATCACAACAGGAAGATCTTTGGTTCGGAGGACATCTGCCACACAAAGTAGAGCAAGAGCAATCCCTTGTCTACCAACCCAACCAGCATCAGGGCTCTCCCCGCCAAATCCAGCATCACGGAGATATAAAGAAAACAAGGTTGATAGAGATTCCTGAATTATTGACCATCAGAAAGAGTGAAAACCATATAGAGTACTAGGTGCAAGTAATAACACTATACTAGTGTGTCACCTGCATTGTATCAGGTTTCTCATCCAAAGCAGCAGCAAGCGCCTCAGCCGCAGCAACTCTGACATTATAGTTAACATGTGAAAGTGCACTGAAAAGTCCAGAGTAATCAGTACCAAAGTCATGACGGTAAGAATCCCACACATCCTCTGCAATTTCTGCAACTGACTGGACATCATAAGTCATGAATAAGTTAACTTGCTTCCAATATTCTTATAGCTTTCAGAGGAAAACGAAATCTAGGAACAAAAACATTGTTTATTCGGCCTTGTTAATTGAGATTGACAATGCCCTTTAGAATTCAAACAAGGCAAAATGATACAGTCTGAATTTGAAATTTAAAAATAGCTCATTAAAAGTTCACCACAATATGATTGAAGAATCCTTCATAATTATTGAACAAATAAAAGAAGAATAAACAGCAGAATGGAATAAGAAATGCTGAAAATAAATATAAAATATCCCCAGACATCCCCGATGAGATCCCTCAGACAAAAGTCTGCCCAATAATTCTAATATTCAAAAACACAATGAATACTACAAACTCACTCACTTAACTAGACACAACAGAGTGCTAACCTAACTAAAACAGTAGTAGATAAACTTAATTAAATGCTAAAATAAATCCTAATTTATTACTAACAATAATTAAATACTAGAAAGTAAATAAGAGACTCCTGACTAACAGAAACTCCTAAAACTAATGAGATGCGTGCATATTGAAATATTGCATGAAATCATGACTATTCCCATCCTTCATATGAACTCGACATCAACCAAGTAACCAAAAACAGAGCACGGCAATGGAAATCTACCACTATTTCCAAACAAAACAGTCACATGGACTATCAAGGTCAATGGAAAAAGAACACTACACAAATATAACTTCTAGACCACACAAAGAATCAGACAAGTAATGGAACTACGAACTATTGCCAAGATAATGTAATATAACATCTGATCACGAATCATTTTTTGTAAACTACAACTATTAAATAATGTATATAACATATTCTAATGCTGTAACAATAGGAATCTATTACAACTCCAAATAAAACAGTTATATGGAATCTTGAGGCAGATAAAGAAAGTTCGCCACTATCCCAGTACGATGAAGGCTGCAGAATTTTACACAAATATCACTCGTATAGAATCAACCAAGTACAGCAGAAGTGACTAAATAGGGACAATAATGTATATAGTATTTGTAATTTGATTGCGTTAAATCTTTTGCTTTCAAGAAAGCGAGGTAAGTAATAAGTTCAATAAGCGCGTAATATAGGTATGAAAGCAAATATGACACGAGCAACTGAAGTATAATGTCATAGAATGTCACAAGCCTAAAGAAGAATGTGACAACGATTCAGCACATATGTGGGCAAAAACAACGCAGTTATAAAAATCTAAAATAAACAGTGAGACCAAATTGAGTACAAGTGCAAACGATAGTCCACAATGTTCTGTCAATCGACCCCAAAAAAACAAATAGTAAATAAAGAGTAACTAATGATGAGAAAACCAGTCATATTACCTTCTCTGTATCATGCAGAGCAAGCCATATGCTGGTAGCAACCTCAACATTTTGAGGAATTGAACAATTAGAGACAGCTGGAATGCATTTCACTGCATTTAAGCAGGCCATTCTAACATGAATATCCTTGGCATATACGCCCGACATAGCCTGTCCAGAGAGCAAGCAAAGTAAAATGAGAACAATAGTAGTCAATAGGTAGCCACATTTAGAAACTACAAATGGATCCATACAGGTGCTACTTCATCAGGCTGTAGACCAAGACACAATTCATTCAACGCTGGGCCAATAGATGTTTGGTAAGCAGGGACAACACCTAGAACACGGTAGAGAACCTAAAAAAAGGCGGCACGATTAGCATAAGAATAAATATATTAACATGTACAGTGTTTGAAGAGCATTTCTGTATTAGGGTCGTAACTGATAGCATTCTAATTCTCGGAAGTGGTAGAATAGGATCCATGTGCAAGAAAAGTATCTGGAGAACGTCATCATGAAGACGTGTCTTCTTTGGAGAAAGCAGTATCCTCTCAATCACCTGCACATGAATTCAAAACACTATCAGAACTAGTAAAAGTAGCAAAAGAAAGAGCCAGAACAGGAACAGAGTAAAATTATTTACCGGGAAAATAAATGTAAATGAGTCAACTGGGAGAGGCCCAGTTTTGCAAGAGATCGTTAAGCCACTGACTAAACGCTCAAATAGACCAAGTGATGGAGTTCCATCCTGCTCCACTTCCCCAATAGATGGAAACAAGTCCCACAAGACACCAGTTTCTTCAGTAGCATTTAGTCGTAAAGCAGTAGCAATCTCAAGTGACCAATTGCAAAGTGGATCAATAGTACATGCTGAAAGTTTCACCAAACTCTCAAAGGCAGCTTCACCAACAATTTGCGACCGTAGAAGAGGACTGACAAACTTAACCTACAAATGATATTGAGATAAATATCAAACATTATCTCATCATGATCAGCAACTAAGTTCATGTAACTAATAAAAAATAATGACGTTCCACAGAAAATGAACAAATAATATAATTTGTTGAAATTTAAAATTTTAAAAAAAGGGCATTTTTGGTAAACTTAATATGTATTCTATTAGAAAAAAGCCTTCACGGTAAATCATTGTTTCATAAGCATTATCTTAAAAACAGCATACATATAACTAGATATATCATCAGTAGCTAATAGAGCAAATATTAGCAGACATTTTGATAAGAGGAGGTTACTAAAGAAATGGTAACTAACCAAGGAGGGAAGCTGACTATGAGTAAATATAGGATTAGCAATGGCCATTTCTCCCAAAGCTTTGAGCATCAAAGAAAGATTCCGTTGAATTGACATGACCTTTTCACGAATACAAGCCTCTTCTTTAAGCTGCAATTCACGGGCTTCTTCTTTTGCAGTTTTTGTCTTTTCTATCAACAAGAAAGGAAAAGAACAAAGGAAAATATAAGGTAAGTAATGGTGTTCCAGATCCCAAATTAGTATATGACAGAAATAACTTGCCAGGTTTTTTCATTGATTTTGGAGCATCTTTTTTCCCAGCAACAGAAACTTCTCGCCTTACAGAATGATTTGAACTAACAGCCGAGTGACTAGAGCTAAATTGATCCTGAAACCATGCATGTCTCAGTTAAACACCATACAATTACAAACACCTCCATTCTTCTAAGCGAAACGTTTGCACATAATTACCGGAGTTTCATCTTTATCATAAGCTCGGAAACGCCCTTTCGCTTGCTTCAAATTCTTGGGGGCAACTGATTCCGCAACATAAACACCTTGCTCAATCGAAAGTGTTCCTTCTGGAGTACGGAAAATCTGAAACAGGATGACAATAATCAGATGGCACTGACAAGCACAGCTAACATCCACGAATAGCATTCAGAAAAGAATGATGGAAAACTAAATTGTGTGGTCAGTCAAGGGGGAAAAAGAATACCTGAATATCACTTTCTGATAGTGTGTCATGCGCAACATGATCTGGGAGACCAATGAAGTGCTACAAAAATGAATCACATAGTAAGAGCCACATAAATCTTTAACTTTGTTCAGACAAGAGGATGTAGCAGACCTTCGCAAATTGTGCATAAGTATCTCCTGGAATAATAGACATTAATGTTGACAGGGAGCTTAAAGCCGCCTCTTGCTCCATGCAATTGGAATTCAGCAGTCCCCTTGAGCCAAATAATCCCTTCATAAACAAATAAAATCAAATAACATATAATATGAACAACAATTAATATAACATTATTAATAGCAAAAATCAACACTCCATAATGAGGGTCTCAGTTGCATTGAATGCTCATGTGTTTCAAATCAGTTGATCACACCAAAAACAACTTGGAAAGTTCATAGAATCCTAAAGTTGACAGTTCTGAAGATATGGAAAATGCTAAACAGATAGCAATTAAATATGAAAAAAAAATAATTAAAGGATGATGTGGCAATGAGGACTTTGGCCATCATTCATTTTGCAATGTCCTCGAAGACTCTAGTAAAAAAAGTCATGAAGGAGATGTGTTTAATACTAAGCATACCAAAAGAGGCATAATTTCATGGGATGCCATCGTCTCAACTTGTGTTGGTCTCTTTCTTTTGAGAAATAAAGGGTCATTTATGATATATAAAAGTTTCTTTGTACTTGGTATGCTATTTAGCACATTTTTCTTCTAATCGAGGATTCCTAGATCCCTTTGTGGTAATTCACAGTCTTAGGAAAAATAAAACAAAGAGAATCCAAAAATTATAAATCCAACAACAAATTTATTTAATGCTAGCAATAAGGAATTTGAAGTCGAGAAGAATAACAACAGTGGGCATCTCATTTCAACAAGAAATATGGATCATCAAGTTGTCGGGAAAACTATTTAAAAGCTTCAAACTGTCTTCCAGAAGAAGTCAACCATGGTTGGGGAATAAATACAAAAGATCAATAAGAGCACACGCACAAAAGTTAACAAAGCAAAAGAGACGCAAACTGACATGAATATTACAATCTGACATGAATATTTCTTAAATGGATTAATTGCATTGCAGAACATATGGAACATGAAAATTAAACAACAAATTAAGATTCCCAGACGAAAATGTAGTTCACCTTGCACAATTTAGCAACATCAGCAGTAATTAGACCAATCACATCAATGCCCAGTTTCTGCAAACACTTCTGCACCCTCTGAAAATGAAAGAAAGAAAGAAAGAATATTAGAACAATATTGCAGTTAAAAGGATGCACACATCATCATTTGGGAAGAAACTATCAACTCTTTTAATACACGGGGTCAATACATTCCAATTGTAGAACCAAAAAGAGGCCTATTTCCAGTCCAAACATGATAAATTATGCCTAACTGGCCCCAGCCAAGCAAGGAAATTACCTTTTATTGCCAAAAGCAGTTAGAAGCTAAAAGGGGCAATTAATTCTGAGAAAAATTAGAAGGCTGTATTCCAATTGAAGCCGAAGAAAAATGAAGTGCAAAAGCAGCACCATAAGGGTTGAAAAAGTGCTTCTAGAGGAGATATACCTTCCAAACAGTATCTTTTTTCCCTGTACCAACTAAACATGGGTGGTGTGAGCAAAGCAAGAGTTGCACACAAGTATCCGGGCCTCTAGCTGAAACCCCAGGTGCTATTACAACTAAAGCCTTCACTAGAACTTCAACTGATGGAAGGAAAGGAAATTGAGAATCTGTCACATTTTCTGCATCACTGAATGGAAATATATACATGAGAGGATTAGAGCAACTTGAAATGCCAAGTTAAAGTAAAAAGATTAAATTTGTCACATAAATGGCCATCACAAGATATAAAATTGCAGCAATCACAATTCCTGAAAATAGATTCATATTTTTTTATGATAAGCTCTAAAATGATAGTTGTGGTTGAGGACTGACTCAAAATCCACCAAAGATAACAAAAAAGCATGTGAGAGTATTTCTTCCAGTTTCATAACTTTCCCTAACTAGTAGGGAATGATTGCTAGGAAGTAGCACCTGTCACGAATGAAAAGAAAAAACTGAATAACTATCATTCTAACATTGTTTGCCAGGCATGCAAGATATGGATATATTCATGAGGATCTTAGTTCATTGCCTTCTTTGGAAACCACAGGCACATTCGAGAAGGGAGGTTTATATTGTTTCAACTTTCACCAGTCCAAACCCAATGAAAACCACATAAAGCACTAAATAAAGTAAAAGAAGAAGATTATCTGACAATTGAATCACCTCATCTTAAGAAGAACAGCTTTTTCTCCAACAACAGAGAGATAACTTAAGAATTCGAACAAAATAGCTTCAGCTAATAGAGGAGATGCAACAAGAATCTTCCTTGCAGTGCTGTATGCCGATTTCCTTATTTCCCAGTTTGGATGGCACAGCAAAAACAAGATAAACTGAAATATAAGATGACAATAAATAACAACACGTCAATGCAACATAATAAAAAGAATAGTCTAAGAATAATTACCTGTAGGAATCCCTGGGTAGAAAAAAACTCAAACAGCCTGCAGATTAAGAGACGAGTCAAATCAAGCAAATGGACTTAAAATTTGCAAGATAATATTACAAAAACAAAATTGCAACTTCCAACTTCAATGCAGAGAACTTTCAACTCAGCAAACATGTCCAGTCACAATAAGAGCACTTAATATAAATTTACAAGGAGCAATCACAAGTGTCCATTTCTGTTTGATGATTGAAAATATTCACCAACAAATGATGTTAATTTCCAAGAGAATAACAGTTCTAAGCAGTTGGAAATTCAGAAGAGAATCATACACCTATGTTTTAATAACGTGCGTCAATGCCTCATACTAAAGGAAGCGTACCTTTGAGAGTAATCAACAAGCAGAACCTCAACAAGGTCAACACAGGCCATTAAATCCTCAGCTGGTAATTTCGATGCCTGCAATACAAAAATAAAATCAGCTCAAAGACTCCCAAAAATGTCCAAAAAAGGAATGATAAGGATTTCCTTATCCATATCTTTAAAATTCTTTTCTCAGTTACCCTCAAACATGAGAAATATGTATTGATCTAATTACAAACCTGTTGAATATATTTTACCATTCTTTCTCGATAAGAATTTAAATATATTGTCAATAGGTTATCACTCCTAATTATGGCCATAGAGGTATCTATTTATCTAATCTGGTTGTAAGAAGTGGCTAATTCTATCATTAGATGACTATAGTAAACTGTGTACTGACCAAGGATATTGGAATAAGTGTAGGCTCATTCTGCAATATCAACTGCCAGATTTTCTCCTTTGATATTGTTTCATCTATAGGAAGTGAAAGATGTGAGAAACAGTGGATATTGGAAAGGTGGAAAGAATTATGACCAAAGCATATTTGCAATGAACCATCGCACAAAACAGAAGCCGGACAAGTAAGCACCTGCTTTTACATCAACAGCAGCTATTTTCACCACGCAGAAAAGTGCATAAACACCATCCAATCTCTGTGCAGCTTTAGTAAAACCAGTTTTGACTAGTTGGAGAAGAGGCATCAGTAAGGATGACATCTAGACACGCAACATGATGTCTGAGCAAAATGAGGAATCATATTGAAACTACCAGGAACAACAATACAGACAGTGAGCCAAACAAAACCTCACCAGCATAACCGCATCAGTATTTCTGCATACTAATCGTAGACATCGAAGGTATCCCCTTCTCAGTATTTCCTTCTCTTTGAGCCCAGAAACAAAGAAGGTAACTAAATCCGAAGAAATAGCATCAGCTGATTTTGCTGCCCAGGATGCCAAGCAAGACAAAATTGCAAGTTTTACTTCTTCGTTTCCTGGATATCAACAAATTCAATAAGTAAAGAGGAAAACAGAACGCATGCTTTACATGGGCATAATACCATTTCTACAATGCAGGACTATGAAAAGTCGGTCAAACTAAATGAGAAAGTTCCAAAAGCTATCTTACAAACGAATATTTGTAGATGCATAGATAGATTAAGGTTAAGCAAAGACCAACCATCATCCTTGTAACAGGACAACAGATATCCACAAACTGTTGGTGACAAGCTACTAAAATATTTTCCTTCAGGAGCATCAGAAACTTCTCTTAGTGCATTAACCATGCCAACTCTCTGGTATGGAAATGTAAGGCGACCTTCCGAACCTGTTCAAACCACAAATATATGAAATCTTCAACCAATGTCTGGAAATTGATTGATTGCAAATTGAAGTGATGCATATTACTATCATTTTTTTCACTGATAAGTGATAACTGTCCAAGTAACAAAAAAACTAACCTCCCAATATAGATTTGACAGCTGTAAACATAGCTTCTATAGCATCAGGACTGCTTGACTTTTGGCTCAAGCACCTAACTATGCACAAAGCAACAAGTCGCCTTCCTTCATCTGCATGTCTAGCCTGTGTCAATACCACTGACAGAATTTCTGAGGCATATTTACTCATGTCGAGGTTGACCGATTGTAAAAGAACTCCAACTGATTCAAGAACAAGTTCTGGATTTCGTTTCAGCATCTTGAGAGATGTTGGGAGTATAGTGTTCTTAAAATCATCATGTGACAAACGAGTAAATAATGGAAGAAAAGCTTCACTGAGGCCCTTTGAGGGCTTTTCCTTTGCATTTAGAACAGCTCTAACATACACATCAAGAAACACGTCCTGTTGAACCAAAAAAAAAAAGCAATAAACTCATAAAACCACAATCCTGAAAAAGCAGTTACTGATTGTTACTACCACAATGCATGTTTTATATTGATTGAAATAAAAAGATGTACCTTTGATTTATCCAATGAACTGGGATTTGAATTAGCATAATCAAGCATCAGATATATTAAGTCTGGGCTATCATTGTATGGGATTCTTCCATCTTTCACTTCCTCCATGTATGCTTTGTAAATGTTTGGTGACTGAAGATAACGTTAAATGAAACAAACTTCAGAAAAAAAAGTTGGCAAAAGTGAAATAAAACACTTTCAGAAAATAAAGTTAAACAAATCAAGGAATTAAAACAAACTAACTTCAGAAAACAAACCTAGACAAAAATCATAGACAGAAAATGAATGTAAGACCTTAGTGAGCAAATGAAAGAAGGTTTTCCTGCAAGCCCTTCTCAGAGGAAATGGTCCTTGCATGACTATATGGAGCACCAATGCCTGCGCTTGGGCTATCCTAGACAATCCATTCTTTGATAACATGGCAAACTGACTATGAATTAAGAGGATGCAGGACCACTTTAGAAGCCTGTAAGCTACTGTCAGTGATTGGAACTTTGAATGCCTTTCCATGGCCTGTACAAGGTTTGCTGCAAAACTTTTCATAAACAAATCTTCAGCTAAAGCTTTAATAATAATTCCATCGACAGCTTTCCTTGACCCATGGTCATCGTAGATGGACAATGTTTGGAATATTAAGTCAACCAATAGCGACGCAAACTCAGCAGTCACCTGGGAAGGGCCTGAAGAATCACAAGTCAGCAAGTAGAACAATGTCTACAAATACTAAATGGCACAGAGAAAAAGAAAATAACACCGCAATCATGTTTTAGCCTTTTCCTTGATAAGTGAAATGAGAGAAAAATTTGCACAACAGTCCCCACAAATTGCAAGAAAAAGTAAAACGTAAAAAGCTCAAACAAAATGGTTTATGTTTCATATTATGCACTCAAAAAGCTTCATCAAGAAGATACTGGTTAATTCATCAAAATCACTTCCACTTCCATAAAGTAGATTGTCAGCTTTCTATTCCACTGTCATACTGGTTTCCAACCTCTTAGTCTCCATCATTACAAACTCAGAAACCAAAATATCACTATTGAAGATAAGGACATCATTTAAACATTAAATTGGCAGTAACCCATTGCCTCTCCTTATTATTTAGTACAGATACGCATAATATATGCTGAAGTAAATCCTTGTTACTAGAAAAACAGTGATTTGAACAAAACACTGCCGAAGCCATACAAAACAATATCTCAAACTAATGATTTTTATTGAAAAAACTTAAATCTGAAACTTGGATTTTTTTGTATCGACTGATTGCAAAGTTGACACGGTGACTAACCTTATATACTTTCCAAGTTTTTCTCCTGAAAAGAAATCCAGAATTTTTATTCCCAGGCACAAATTAAGTAATCTAGGACAACCACAAAATATCTCAACCTCTCAGTGCAACCATTCAACTACCATAGTCAATATAATAGACTGCCCGTGCCAGAAACAATATATTGTGAAACCATACTTAACTTAGTTTGATATTTTTATGAGGCGTAGTGATATTTAGGATTCCTCATAAATTTAATCCAGCTCAACAACTTCGATAGAATGGAGGTAGTAGAGGTTGCCTTGTCTAAAACTACAGTAAAACTCTATGTTAAACTATACTTAAAAACCAACATTTATGGATCTATTGCATGGATAGTATATTCATGGGATATCAGAAAAAAGTAAGTTTTAGTTTATTATACAATTGTCTTTTATGACTGGCTATAAGAATACGGCATAAATTGGAATCTACTAACTTCCTAAGCACACATTCCCCTCCAATAACCATCATTTTTCAGATAGTTTTTTATTGCACCTTAGGCATCTATTTCCAAAAACAGTTATTCCTTACGCACAACACTAGTAAGTTGGCATTTACATCTGGTTTGACATGGAATGTCAGCTATGAATCATTTGTTCACCGACCTAGCTATCACAGAGAATCCATATGAGAGCAGCCTGCAGTTCTATATTACTGATAATGATCAGCAGATTAAACAATTTGTGACTCCGGTAAATTAAAAACAAATTGATGTTCGTTCTGACATCACCAATTCAAAACTCTGAAATAGTTCGTAAAATGGCAAAAGGAAATGCTATATCCCCATCGGAAGCACAATAAAATTGAGAAGTTCCAATTATCAAAGTACACTATGCGCGTTAAAATGCTTGCATGTAGCTAACGTCAGCAATGCTTAAAGTCAGCTACTACTAGCAGAACAAAAATTTCAAAATTCCCTCAAGTGTATTGCTCATGGCGCGCATCCATCAATAAGATATAGTAAGCGTGAAGATGGATTCCTTTCCATTGCGGTACCTAAATTGTCGATAATGGCCGGAATCCGGTGGCGGAAGATCTCGGTGCGGCGGGTGGTGGACGGAGTAGAGATTGAAGGAGCGATCGCCGTCAGCGACTCCATGGGATTTGCAGCGTCGGCCACCATTTAAGCGGATGAGCTGCCGTGTGTTCAAATTTAGGGTTTTAGGACTTCGAATGAGAGTGGACAAAATGCAGACTGAGGAGTTACCACACTGTATTTATACTAATTGTAGAGAAAATTGGCTTTTCCATTCTACCTCATTATATTAATTTAATTAATTGTTTATTATTATTTCGGTACAAATTGTAAAAATATTTAGTTACTATCATATATATATATATATATATATATATAGAGGAGGGATCATGTAAAAAAAATTCCCCAAAATAGTTATTTTGGGACTGTTTTGTTATAATATATAAGTTTTCTACCTGTGTGATACGCAGACGTAGATATTTTTATTAATAATTTATTATAAATTATACTCCCTATGTCCCTAACATTAGTCTTGTTCCATTCCGGCACAGATACCAATGCGAGTAGAGATAGAGAAAATTAGTATTTTATTAGTGAGTGTGTATTAATTTTCCATTTTAGGAAAGAGGACAATTGTTTGGGACAGACGAAAAAGAAAAACAGGACTAATATTTTGGGACGGAGGGAGTATATAATAGTGATTATTAAAACTGAGTTAAAATTTGTTAAGGTAAATATTATGCATCAAATTATTTAATTAATAATTAGTTTATAATTTTACATTTGTTTCTCTAAGCACTTCACCATATTGGTGAATTTACTTAGAAGTTTGGTGACTTTAGCCCCTAAATTAATTTCTTACTTAATAATAAGATTATATGATTTTTTATGTAATAACTATTTTTACCAGCGAATAATCAATAAAAAAGGAGTTGAGAATGAATAAGATGAGAATGTGAGGGGTTCACAATTGAGAATTAAGAGGAGCTAAAAAATTATTTTTATGTAGTATTGAAATTAGTTTTAGTGTATGAGTTTTTTATATATTTTATTATTATTATGAACATAAATTTTTACTTAGTTATGTGTTCTTTTTGTTACGTATAAACTCAATGAAATCTCTTAATAAATGTTTATGGATTCGTCACTACTTTACAACCTCCTCTGGTCTCTTGTACATACACACAAACACTTGTATTATAAACAAACAAAAGAAAAAAGTGTACAATGATGCTACAAATAGTGCTCTGTTATCAACATATACTAATGAAATATAATTAAAATTGTATCATATCTGCATGAGATATCTTCATATCCCCATGCAATATTCTCTCTTCATTTTGTTGATCTTCGTTTCTTAATAAACATTATTTTTTAAAGCAAATAAAATAAATCTTATCATGGAATCAACCTAACATTAGTCTTCTCTCCTAAAATCCCACCTCTCTTTCGTATCTTCTTTCAACATTCGGTGCCGCCTTCTTTCTCCGATCATGGCCTAAGATGCTGAACATCTATCATTCTTTACTCTCATTCATATGAACATGATTAAGTTTTCTTATGCGATTATCTTTTATGGAAAATGCATATCACCACTCTTCTCTCCCGCCAAAAACTATTTGATTACATAGACGACACCAAACATATAACCTCTAATACACTTTCGTCCATCGGTAGCACCCTCGTAGTCAATCACACCTATGAACTCTAGCTCGCACAAGTTCAGTGACTCCTTAGTTTACTTCTTTAATCTCTAACAGAATAGTCCATGGTTGAAGTACTCGGCTGCACCACCTTGCGTTCGGTATGGCTCGCTCTTAAGGCCGCATATAGCCACAGCTCCGAATCTCGCAAGCTATGCCTTAAAAATGCCCTCGAAACAATGAAGAAAGGGACTCGATCTGCGGCTCAATGTTGCCAAAACTTCAAGTCCTTATGTGATCAATTAGTAGTTCTTGGATGGCTCATTAATGATACGAATAAGGCTCATTGATTCCTTCGAGGTTTTGGTTAGTCTTTTTCCAACTTTTCTTGTAATATCCCATACGAAATTAAGCGAGTTTATGCTTAATTTATTAAATAAAGGAATATTTAAACTTTTTCAATATTATTATTTATTCGTTTTTTAGAAGGAATTAAACACTGATGAGATTTAAGGATCCAAATTTTGCTTACAATATATCAATGGGATAGTTTCGAGAAAACATGAGTGACCGCGAAGTCACAATTTATAAAAGAAGGACGAGTGCAACGAAGGATTAATCGAAATATTAATTAATGTGTTTAAATTCACAACTTGCACTTGGGAAGTCCATTTCTAAAATCGAGCTAGGGAATGCTAGGAAATAATATAAGGAAGGATACAAAATGATCGGTATAATTTTCTGAGATCCGAGTGGTGTTTAATTAAATATTAAATTTAATGAAAAATTGGACGATTTTTATCTCCGAAAATTTGAAAAATTATATGAATGAGACGGGCTCGTTAAATGGAGCATTTTCATATAATTGTGTATTTATTTCAAATCCGAGAAGACGAATTATCGAATGAATTTATACACAAATTGAGGTGGGTGAAATCAAATTCTTCAAAACTAAGAAAACCCCACGTAAGGGTATCTCATGCTTGGTGTTGGTTGATGATGATTGGAAATTTGGGGCGGTGAGGGGTGATAAGGCGGTGGAAAATTGGAATGGATAGCAATAAAAACAACATTGGTGTGAGTTGTTGTTATTTTCCCTCATTCATTTCCAGAGATAAACAAAAACACGCCGTCACCACTGCAGGCCAAACCCTCCTCGCCAGCCTGCTTTTTTTGCGTTATCCGACCAGCACAGATAACGGCAAGATGCAAGAACACCACCATTCTCTTCCTTATTCTTCAAGGATTCCGGGAAGCTATCACACGTTCCGCGAGGTGAAGAAACGAGGAAGTTACAAGCCTTGAAAGGTAACCCTGTTGGTTTCGATAATTTTACGATATCGAGTTGGTAATCGTTTGAAATGATGATGAATTGAGTTTTGGCTTATATATTTGTGATCACCAGGCCGTAGGGAGCTCGTGAGTGTCGAGAAACTTGAGATTGGACGTTGAAAAACCTTCGAACCGCTGTGAAGAAGCTTCGGCGGTGAGTTTATGTTTCAAAATTTCCATTTGCTTTGTTTGTATGTTTTCGTCGAGATTGAGGCTTGAATCATGATCTAGAGTGTTGTAGGAGCATGTGGATATGTGGGTTTGATGTTGGTCACGTCTGAAATGATGGAAAAACTCGAGTTGCAGGTTCTACTCGCAAAACTGCCGAAGACGACGATGTGCGTCTACCGACACGACGCAGAAGACCGTCAATTGACACATGCATGTCGGTCAACATGCGTTGTGCGTCGATTGACACGGCAAGGTGGTGGCTAGTTGTGAGTCGACTGATCAATGCTAAATCTGCATACAAATTATAGCAAAGGGCAAATACATTTATAAAACCCGAAGGTTGTCGAACCCACTGGGATAGTGCACCGAGGGAAAATCATATACTGAATATAGTTTTTGAAACCTTTGTTTGGGTAATTCGAATTTCAGGGTTTTGGGTTTTTCAGAAGAAATAATTAAAGGGAAATTCAAATAATAAAAAGCACAGATTCCAGGGAAATCTACCAATCTGATCAACTTGCAAGAATTAAATATTCAAACCCATGAAACACAATTTTGGTGGAAAACCTTTTATTTTGGAGTTAATTCCTTGGTCGGGCAATTAAAACCTAAATTACTAATTAGTGATCTATCTCCTCTCGCTCTCAAAATACACCAATTAATCAATTTCATAAAGATCTAGATTTTCCTACAATTGAAATCTTCTTGGTCGGACAGATAATCAAAAGTATTAAACTCTCACTTCCTATTATCAATTTTCACCTCTCGGTCCTTCAATTAATAACTAAAACCTATTCCAATTTTCATCTCTCGATCCTTCAATTGAAAATAGATTTGAAATAAAATCAAAGAGTTTAAACCAATAAAAGGGTTTGAATAAATAAATCTAAACAAGCATCACAGATGGAGAAACCCTAGAACCTGTTTAGGGTTCTAGCCTAACATATTGAAGAAAAACATTGCAGGGAAAAATAAAGATTGCATTAAAAAGTAAAGGTTCAACAAAAAGTAAAGAGGAATTCTAAAGAAAACAGAAAAATAAAGGTGTAAAAACTGTAAATGGAAAAGAAGATAATAATTCTGAGCTATTGAAGAGTTTATATAGTAGTAGGGTTGAGGCCTTGGATGGATATCTTCAAAAGGTTTGATTTATTGCTTCCAAATTGATGTATATCTTGTTCCCCAAGCAATTCTCGCCCAAAATATATGAAAATCTCGCCAATCATTCTGTCTCGGTCGAGATAGACCCTGCCACGGCCGAGATGGACGCTTCTGTCTCGGTCGAGATGGCTTTCATTTCAGTCGAAACAGAGACCGTTTCCGCCACTTCCGACCCTTCTGCGCAGTCTCACGGTTTAGGCCATAACTTTCGCATCCGAACTCCGATTGATCCGATTCCAGTTGCGTTGGAAAGCTAACTCAAAGATTTTTCAAATGACATGCTCTATTAGCTCAGATTTCATCGATGGAAGAATTAGTGACTGTTCCTTTGAACATCTGCTGCTTTCGGTACGGGTTCTCCATTGGATTTGGCCTAAAACCTGCGAAATCTTACCATGGCAAGCATAACACCCTCTAATATACACTCATGCTCAGTTTATTCAAGAAAACGTACTAAAATGCATAAAAGAAAGGAAAATAATGCGATAAGTGAGTAGAAAAACGAGCTTATCATCGACCGAGACATATCGACCGACATGAGTATACATATTGGTCGATATGATCTGTGTCGACCGACACAAAGAGTATGTCGGTCGACACAGACTCACAGAAAAAGGGAAAATGTGTTTTCTTGCCTTGATTTGATCCATTTCGAGTCATTTTTGATTTACATGTTCGATATACGATGATATAAGCATGTGAAAAGCCTGGTTGTATGTTAGTTTATGAAATCGAATGTCGAGAATTGATTGAATCGATCGAGACAAGATTTAAAGCATGATTTGGTGTTGAAATTTGAGTTTGGAAATTAAAGATTGAATTATGCGAAGAGTTTGATTGGAATTTGTGGAGTTAGATGTTTGTCCTGTAGGGATTTTCAGTGAACCGAATCACAAAAACCCATGTGAACCGGATCGATTTATGGATATTGCATATAATCTAAATTCACAAAAACCTAGCATGCTCCTATGAATTTAATGCGATTCGTGGATTATCGAGTTTACCTGAACTCCGTCGATTCCGTACCGATCTTTCGCGTTTAAATTCCAAAATTTGAATCAACCACGCGATATTAATTAAATATGCGAAAACAGAAATTAGATAGATTCTAACTTCAAGATTTAATTAAACAGAAGAGAAAGAAAGAAAATTTGTTCTCCAGATTAGATCTTCAGGGCTGTGTCCCAATGCTGTTCAGATCTGCTACTGGTGAGGATTCCATAGATCTGTGATGTAGGCCAGAGGTGAAAATTCCTTCTCCTCCCTCTACAGGTGCGCCGCCCAGCTCTCTCTCTCCCTAGGGTTTTGACTGATTTGAAATCATGATCAAGGTGGCTAGGGTTTCATAGAGAGAGGGGTCTATTTATAGACATAGGGTTTTATCCCTAATGGGCTACTGGGCTCCATTCAGCATATATTACTTGCGCCAGACCTGCGACCTAATGCAAATAATAAAGTGGGTCTATAAATTAATTAATTCCTATGTCCACAACCCAGGACACAATTAATTAATTAATATTAATTCTTTTTCACCACATAATTAATACTGACCTACCCCTTTATTACCAAGTTATGAGAACGGGCTGCATTAATTGAGAATTCCCATATTTAAGGTTACCGGACATTCATTAATTAATCGGAGCTTCTGACAAGCTCTATCTACAATTAATTAATATCTTATTATTCCTGAGTAGTACCACTCAATCATTATCACTCGTGCCTGAACTTAATCAGCCTGCAGGACTTTGGCACGATGAATGTCATTGTGATGAATGTCATTGAGCTCCTCAGGAAATGTCCCCATCCTATTACTCGGATATGGTTACCTAAACCCAGTCTCAGGCGGTACTACACGAACTGTTGTTACCCAAGATGCGGATATACGAGCACGTTACTCAGGCTCTCCACTATGGCAAGTCAAAGCAACAGTCAACCCGTGCAAACCCCTGAACCTTCGTTAGGGTTTGGACTCAATCAATATCGAGATCTTGTATTCGCTGATCTCAGACAGTCGAATACATCTCACTATGGTCCATCAATACGCCACCCTTGCGTACCAGCATGTCAAGTAACCAAGACAGACTACTTATTCCGACGATGCCACAGCCATCCGGAGAGACGTATCCTCATACACTGTCTCGGTTGTGATCAGGTTTATGTCTCACTAGGTCAAGTGATCATACTTTCTTATGCGATCTACTACACGTCGTATGATCGTCCTTATCAGAGACAAGAGGATTACATTGTTACATACATGTAAGATTGTTTGACAGATAGGAGAAATAAACCGTTGTATACTCATTATAATAAATGCTTTCAGCATACAAAACCCATCATGTTCTAGTTTATCCATCCTAATTGGTTGTGTATTGGATTATTGAAGGTAGGAGATAAGGAGACCAAGCTCAACCTGCTCAATTAACGAGGGAAACATCTAGTTCATTAAAGCTTAACACCAGGTGGGAACTATTTTTAGTATAAAACAAAATGTCTTTTGAGCTTTATGCTCAGTTTTTGAATACGTGTGTGAAAATGATTTGTTTTAAATGATTTCTATTCATAAAATTATTTTTGCTATCATGTCTGTCCTCTGTTGACTGCTATCAACATGGAGTTATTTAATGAGATGAGAACCAGGTACGTATAGTACTTGAGCTAGTCTTATTATTTGTGTGTTAAAGGCTTGCAACCTTGCATGATTTATGAGCTCGGGTGAGACGGTTGTGTACGTAAGCCCAAAAAGAAAGGTACTTAATGAGCTCGGGTGAGATGGTTGTGTAAGTAAACCCTGAAAGAAAGGTACTTGAATTATTCATTAAATCAATCGGGTCTCGATACTATGGTCCGAGATCAGTGCACTTGATGATAGTGGATTGAGTGGTTCATCCATTCCTAACTGTTCATCGTAACTTGGAAGTGGGCCAGCTTCCAGTTACACCATGGTAAACAGATATGATATCATATTAGATAGCACGCAAAATAAAATAATTTTGATAACACGATTCTTTCAATAAAACCCCGTGTTTATCTGTGTGAGTTGCATAGCATTCTTATTTAAACCGTATCTTTTGGGCATATTTCCATTGGGTACAATTGTACTCAGTCCCTCGTGTTATTTCTAAAACGCACAGGTTGATCAGCGAGGATGGAGAGGTGGCGGTGTAAAGTATGAAGATGGAATTTGTAAAGCATTTTAAAGATCTAGTGATATGCATCGCCATATGCATATCACCATCACGCTTGCACCCACTGCACCACGCTCTGCAAATATTTTCCTTCCCGTGTTTAAATCTTTTGAAGAATTAGTTATCATAAACATCTTTACTTGTTGTTGTTTGAATATTATGATTGATGAATGATGTTTACAAATGATCTTTTAAATACTTTCAGTCTTCCGCTGTTTTTTATTTAATTATTTTTTTTAAAAATCGTCAACCACGACTGTAACGTGCCTCGTAGTTGGGAAGGCTGATTGAGGGCGTTACAGAAGTGGTATCAGAGCCTTAGGTTTTAAGAAAGATTTTTAAAAGGAGTTTGTTCTGAAAAAGGTTTGAGAAGAGATTGTTTGAAAGGATTGAAGTTGTTTTGAAAATTGTTTTGATTGAAGGAGATTTGCTCGTGCTTTACACCCCACTCCATCCTGCTCAACCTTAGGTATGTTTTAAAGTTACATGCTTGCAAGATTGTGAAGTGTTTGAGTCGTTTAAAACGATTTGAAGTGAAAGAGATTTTGAAAAGATAGCACATTGTGATATAAAAGTTTGAAAGTGTTGGTGTATCGATTGAAAATGATTTGAAATTTGTTCGTGTGCTGAACAAAAGGTGACTGAAAGATGTTATTGAATGACGTGTGTCGTTTTGTGTCGAGGAGAGTGCTGGCACTGTTTGATTTAACAAAAGAGAGTGATTGATGTAGTGTTTTGAGAAAATCACATGATTTTGAAAACTTATGAAGTTGTTAGGTTTTGACATCGATGTGGTTATTTTTGAAATTGAGATTTCGAAATGATGTGTTTGAAATGTGTTGCAAGCAGTGTAAACTTTTGTGTTAATGCTTAAAAGATGTGTTAATTGTGAGCTGAGCTATAAGAAATGCGGAGATGTTGAATAACTTTGAAAGTTAAATTAGGATGGATTATGACATGATTAACTGTCGATTGGCCTTAATTCTTGAACTTAGAGTGATGTTGGACCTGGTGTTTAAGAGGGAGTTAGGTGATTGTTGAAATTGAAAATTTCTTGTGAACTGGAAAATCCAGTAATTGGTATTAAGTGTGCAGAATGCACACGGCGAGCCTGGCAGATGTAGTCAGACTTGAGTGAGTAAGGGTGTCAGTACGAGTATCTGAAGGAACCTCGAAATGGTGGGTCAGAGGACAGAGTTGCCACCGAGTCACAGAGTCGTGCTCTGTGACATTGTTTTGTTGATTTTGGGACTAATCGTTTACTTGGTGTGGCAGATGGAGCCTGTTAGAGATGTCTTGGTTTGCCAATTTCGTGCACACTCCCATTTTTCCGAAGAAGGATTAGCTTCAGCCCTGGTGGCGTATATGAATGAATGTGATAGGGTTCAACCCCTTGTAGTCAGTGGATTTGAGGCAATGGAAAGAACAAGAGAGTTGGTACCGGATAGGTGGATGATATGTGCGTAAAATGACCTATTTTTCGATGTGTGCACGTGCATGTTTGTGGCCATTTTACCCTCATATCATATGTTTTTGTTGTTCTTGTGTCTTGTTTTCGTGTTTGAAATATTGTAGGACGTGTTTTGGCATAAAACAACACTTTTGGATGAGTTTTGGATGAAAATCGCCCGAGCTAGGAGTCAGAGGGAAGCAGGATCGACCGAGCGGAGCAGAAAGGGTGCTGGCGCAGTTCAGAGACTTCGCTCGGCCGAGCCAAACTTGGATCGGTCGAGCGAAGCCCTTCAGAGAGGTGGCTTGGTCGAGCCATCCTTGGCTCGGCCGAGCCAGAGCAGATTTTTGGAGATTTTCAGCTCTGTGCTTGCCCGGGCGATCCGATTTTGGCTCGGGCGATCCGAGGCCCTGTTTGCTCATTATAAAAGGGGGAAAACAGTTATTTTGACAACGAATTGATAACTTTGAATAACCACCTCCTAAATTCTCTCTATGGTATCCATTTCCATCCCTTCCAAAACCTTACCCAAGGTATCAAGGGGCTAATTCATCAATCCTTGGAGGAGAATTGAAGATCCAAGGTGGTAGATCAAGACCTAGCAAATCAAATTGGGGAAGATTTTCTTTTCTACTTATCAATTGTAATGAATGTATTTGATTTCAACTTTGTATTGTTACAATTGAGAGGTATGTTGCTCTAATTCATTTTGGATGTTGATTTGAACAAGGATGCATGAAGATTAGGTGATAATTGCTTGTTTACTTTCCTATGAAGGATTGATTTGCACTTGAGTTTGTTCTTGCCTATTAGATGTAGGTAATAGCCAATCTATAGGTAGTTGACGTGAACGTTGCAGCCAATACGCGGACAGAATCGTCGTGAAAAGTGCATAATCATATAGTTCTAGATCTAATCCATGTGCGGGGCTAGGATTATAGGGCGATAATTGACGTTCGGTTGGGAGTGGCTGATCGTTGCAAAATCTGCTGCTTTCGGTACGGGTTTTCCATTGGATTTGGCCTAAAACCTGCGAAATCTTACCATGTAAACTATGGAAGACTCACAAGGGAAGTGTTTCGCTCATTCACTCAAGTGTTTAAGATAATTATGAGATCACACACAAGTCATGCAAATCAAGTTCTACCATAGGCTTGCAAATAATCTCAATCTCCACTGAAAATATGTGCACACAAGTATAAGATCAGAAAGGACTTTATTCAAGGTTGTAACGTAGGCTTTTTAGTGAAAGGTAGGGAAATATATGGCCAAGTGACTAAAATCAATCAAGTAATCCTCAATCAATCAATCCACTATCTATTGATATCTACCCAACTCCTTAGATTTCCAACACAACTCATGGCTCTTTTATCCTTTCTCTCTCTTTCTTTTTTTCTTTTCCACATATCCTTTTATGCTCTAAACAATTGTGATTATACATTTAAGCTTATAAGGACTAACAAACACATAAACAATTTTTTTTTTTCATTTTCTATTTTTTCTAGAGCCCAACCTTATCTTTTGCTTTTACCCTTCTAATAATATCTTATCATTTCTCAAACAAATCCCAACCCACTCTCATAGACAAGAGTTGATTCCCCTATTTATTTCCAACTCATAGACAAAGAAAGAAAATATCATAGGCTCAAAAGGGCTGACTAGGGATAATATTTAATTAGGACAGTGTATGGGAAAATAAGCTAAACAAAGATGGCCTAAAATCACTTCCTAAACCTGTGCACACTAGCAGTCTTGAAATAGAAACAGAGCAAGTTCTAGAGAAACTTAAAAATGCAGAGACACTCACAATCGAAATTCAGGCTCAAAAACTCACACTTAGGACAATTTTCTTCCACAGTAAACATCAACTCATCATCCATCAATCATGCCAACGCAAGTATACTCAACCACTATCACAATCAATGCAAACTAAAGTCAAACAATTCTCATCTCGCATCAAAGTCCTAGGGTTCAAACATGCTCAAGTTCCCACAATCTCGCGTCTTATTCAAAAAATTTTCCCATGCAGAAATTTAAATAAAGCAAATAAAAGATATAAAAGAGTTTCGAATCCGTAAATCTTCCTCCCCCCAAACTTATTCGAAAATCAGAGAGAATAAGTTTGAAAGTCAGATTCAGAATTCAAAACTGTACCTCAATTGTTGGCCTCAGACACCAACTTTTTATCTCTCTTTCTTCAACTCTGACCGGCGTGGATTAAGTCTGCTAGCACTCTTATCTCGGCCGTGGCGAACATCATCTCGGCCGGGATGGAGCCTTCTTGTCGACCTCCTTCTCGGTCGAAGTGTACCACGCCTCGAGCTTCTATCTCGGCCGTGGCAATCTCTGCCTCGACCGGGACGGTCTTCGATTTTTTTTTTGTCAAAAGAAAATAAAAGTGAAGTAACAGTGATAAACAAAAGAAAACGAAAACACTTAACAAAAATGGGAAAAATTGAAAACACAATGGGTTACCTCCCATTCAGTGCCTTATTTACCATCGTGGCTCGTCTCGGCTCAGCTCACCAAGGCGGTCGAGTCCAGACTCGTCGACCCCTCGAATCAATCATGAAGACTTTCCAGTTTTGAATGATGGTGGTATACTCGGAAGGAGGTAGCTTAATTGCCGATTTCACTGACTCATTTCCTCGTTCCCACCGGATGGCTTCTTCTTCTTCCCCCGGTGTCTCGTCGTCATCTTGCTCTTCTTCTTCTTCTTCATCTGCAGTAGTGATCCGGTTGCACTCCCCTTTCCTCTTGTTCTTGTCTATGCAGAAGGTGATAGATTCTTCATTTCCTCTCAAGGTGATTTCTCCCTTCTTGCAGTCAATCAAGACACCAGCTGTGTCGAGGAACTCTCTTCCCAGGATCATTGGAGTGTTGGCATCTTCCTTCATCTCAAGGACAATGAAATCTGCAGGGAAAATCAAGTGACCAACTCTAATAAGCACATCCTCTACAATACCTTTGGGCTTGGACACAGATCAGCCCGCCATCTGGAGGGTAATTGTAGTGGCTTTCATCTCCCCAATCTCGAGCTTCTTGTAGACGGACCAGGGCATCAGGTTGATGCTTGCCTCGGTGTCACAAAGCACGTTCTGAAATTCCTTGCCTCCGATCTCGATAGGTATCAATAAGCATCCTGGGTCAGACCTCTTGATCGGGATCTGCTTCTGTAGGAGTAGGCTGCATTCCTCATGGATCTTCACAGTTTCGTTTTCCACGAACTGCTTCTTCTCGCTCATCAGCCTCCTTAGGAACTTCATGTATCCCAGTATTTCCCTGAAAGCTTCAACAAGAGGTATATTAATATTCACTTTTTAAAGATTTTTAACAAAACGAGTGAATTTAGAATCTTCCCCTTTTTTAGCGAATCTCTGCGGGAAAGGCATGGGAGCAACTGGATCAACTCTTCTCTCTTTCTCTTTTTCTTTCTCGCCCTGCTTGGCCTTCTGTTTCGACCGGGATAGGTCGATCCCGGCCGTCCTGCTCTGCTCTGTCTCGGCCGAGCTGCTTTCCTCTGCCTCGACCGGGATGGGCTCCGTCTCGGTCGAAACAGAGAGGTCTTCCACGGGATTTTTCTCCTCTGTTTCACTCAATCCTCCTTCCGGGTTGCTCGGACCTTCATATCTCCTTCCAGATTGAAGCGAAATGGCATTTACTGACTTTTCCTTTGCCGGGTTTGTTACTGTTGTGCTCGGAAGTTGGCCCGGCTTGTGCTGATTTCCCAAGGTGGCAGAAATCTGACTCAATTGGGTGTCCATCATTTCCAGATGCTTTGTCATCAGTTGCATGTGAGTGGCCATCCCTTTCACTTCATTCTCCACCTTGCCGAACCTGTTGTCTGAACTCTTTATGAATTTTTCCAGTGTCTCTTCCAGCACAGACTTCTTTCTCTCCACGATCTCACCTCCTGTACCTACATCAAAGCCAGGTGGAGGGTGTTCTGCAGCAGTGGGGTTAGCATAAGAAAAACTAGGGTGAGATCGCCCATGGTTATAGTGATACCCCTGATTACCTCGGTAGTTATTGTGATAACCACCGCCAATATAGTTCACCTCCGAATTCGCAGCTCCAGATGAACTGCCTGCTCCCCGATTGATGTAGTCAGCTTCCACCGGAACAATCCCCATGCTTAGCTCAGTTGTAACAGCAGCAACCTTAGAAGTTCCCAGCTTCTCAATTTTCTCTCGGAGCTTCTTCACCTCTGCAGCCACATCAAACTCCGACTTTGTCTCCACTGCTTTGACTGGCATCTGTCTCTCAGTTGGCCATTGATGAATGTTCAGTGCCATGTCAGCCATCAACCTCATACTTTCTGCTCCACTCTTCTTCATCAGGATCCCGCCAGCAGATGCATCCACCATCTCCTTCATGTGAGGATTCAGACCCTCATATAAATGACAAACCTGCATCTCGAGATCAATTCCATGTCCAGGGCAGAGTCGCAGGAGCTCCTTGTATCGTTTCCAAGCTTCATGCAGGGATTCATCATACAGCTGCTTGAATGTAGTGATGGCAGCTTTCCTCTTCAGTAACAGGCTCAGTGGGAAGTAGTTGGTGAGGAATTCTGCTCGCAGCTCCTCCCATGTCCCGATTTGGCTTTTGTCAAGCCCAGCATACTAAGACCTTGCCTCGTCTCTGAGTGAGAATGTGAAGAGGCGCATCCTAATGACGTCCTGGGGGAATCCATTATGCTTTATCGTATCGCACACCTCGATGAACAAGTTGAGGTGGGCGTATGGATCTTCCACTGCTCTCCCCCCAAACTGATTCTACTGCACCATCTGTATCAGCCCTGTGCGCAGCTCAAAATTGTTGGCGTTGATGCCAACCCTGAATCCTGCTTCCTCCTGCTGTGGTAAAAATCGGTCAAGAATAGACCTCTGTGGGACCACCACCTGTCTGTTGTTCAGTTCCGCCAGTCGTGCGGCTTGCTCTGCCTGAATAGCTTGGGCAGCAAGAAGTTGCTCTCTCATGTATTGTATATCCTGTAGCAGTTGTCTCTGTTCTTCTGGTGGCATGTTTTGAAACGGGGCTTCCGGATTTGCTTCCATTTCAAAATTCAGCTTCTTTCCCTTCTTTCTGTTGTTTCTGCAGGCTGCTTCAATCTCAGGTATAAAGGGCTCAAGTGTCTTCCCTTTGTTTCGCGTGTTCATGCACCTGCATAGAAAACGAGGGAGAAATCAGATGATCCCGGCCGTGGTGGACTTAGTCTCGGTCGGGATGGACGCTTCTGTCTCGGCCGTTTTGAGATTCAACTCGGCCGGGACAGACACTACTCTGCAAAAAACTCACACGAAAGAAAACACAGAAGACAAAGAAAAATAACACCAAACTCGAAAATAAAAAGAAAAATTAAGAAAATACAACCCAATCCAGAAGTTCTTCAAACAATCCAGTAATGACTCGCCGTCTGACTATCCCCCGCAACGGCGCCAATTTGATCGATGCAAAATCTGCTGCTTTCGGTACGGGTTTTCCATTGGATTTGGCCTAAAACCTACGAAATCTTACCATGACAAGCATAACACCCTCTAATATATACTCATGCTCAGTTTATTCAAGAAAACAAACTAAAATGCATAAAAGAAAAGAGAAACAATGCGATAAGTGAGTAGAAAAATGAGCTTATCAGTGGCCTCGGAGTTAATAACGTAGATGTTTGCAACTTCTAGAGTCATCTACCGCTAGTTATCCGTAGCAAGTGACTAGTGAACATAAGAGTCGGTTGCTCAACTTCATAGGAATTAAAACTTGTTTACATCAATGATTAACCTAATTGGATTAAATCTACGTTTATTTCAACATCCTATCTACCTCATTTGAGTATTTGCTCGTCTTGGTTTACCAAGGTGTGGAGAGAATTGTTTGAATGCTGTTTGTTGGTTTAATTCGTTGTTTGTTATATGTTGTTAGCATAGGTTTAAATTGATTACCTAGTTGATAGAAATCACTCAATGACTTTAATTTTTACCTAGCTATTAGACTTTGCTATAGTATCCCGGTAATCTAGCGGGCGAAGGGAAGAAGGACCTGGATTTGACAAATTTTATTCTTGAGTAGCTAGGAGTTTAATTTGATTGAACTTTTGGCCGCATCAAGTTTTGGCGCCGTTGCCGGGGACTTCATTTAGTAGGTTGCTAGATATTGGGGGAAAAGTGAAGCTTGTAGGCTAGGTGTTTGTGTTTTTGTTTATGTGAATATTGTTACTAACATTTGTTTGATAATTGTTCTAATTTTTTTTTCTTTTTTCTTTTTGTTTTGGTTGGAGACTTGCCTTTGTTAAACTCTTGTAGGTGTCTAACATGGAGAGACTTATTAATGTGCAAAGGCAATTGGAGGAGATGAGAGACCTCATGATGCAAAGACAAAGACCGCGAATGCCTATCTGAAACGTGTATGAGGAAATGTTTGAATGTAGTAACCAATGGCCGGAGGAGGAAAGAGCTTCTCAAACGGTAGATGTTGTTAAGGAATCTCAAGAGAGTGATTTGTGGAGGAGTCAAGTAGAGTTCATGCAAGAAAAACTTAATTTGTTGAAAAGATCAATAAAAGAGCATGAAGAAAAGCAAGAGATGGAGGTGAAGAAAGAAGATGAATCGGCAAAGGAAAGAGAAGTAATACTTCAAGTTGATGAGGTAAATGAAGATATCAAGGAGCCAGCACAAATTTTTGAAAGTATGGAGAAGGATGAGAGTGCGAGTATAGAGATGAAACCCGAGGAAACATTAGGAGATGGCAAAGAAAATGAGGAAACTGAAGAAATCAATAGTGAATAGATAATGGGTGTTCATCAAGAAGAGCTCGTGAAGGAAGGCACCGAGGAGACGGTGAAGAACATTGAAGGAGGAAGAATTGAAGAGCCTTCACTTGAAGAGATTTCAACAATACCGGCATTGGAACATTTCATAGAAGAGTAAAAGCCGACAATAAGCAAAGAGAATGTGGATAGGTTGCAGCGGGGAAAGTCAACTTGGGAAGTAGACAAGGTTGAGGAGAGAATGGTGAGTGCATTGGATGAATGGATCAATGAATTTCTTGAAGTGGGTATTAGTTTGGAGAATGTCTTAAGGATCACTTCAAAGAAGGAGCACTCATTCATGCAATTCGAGTTCAACAAGATGATCGATCCTCCTTGGAGAGATGATAGGGGTGAAAGAAAAATTTCCTTGGACAAATTGCTCCCAAGTAAATGCAGATTAAAGGAGAAAGGTGTATTAAAAACCCACAAGATTTTTGACAATGTGTGATGTGGTAAGGTCGTCTAGCTACCGACGTTAAGGAAGCGCTTGTTGGGAGGCAACCCAACCAATTTTATTGCTTTTGTTTAATTGCTTTTAGTTGTTTTGATTTTGAATAAATGTCTAGTTTGTTTGGTTTTGTGTTTGTAGGAGGAACTACAAGATCGAGAGGAGTGACGATGCACCGTCCACCGTTTTTGCAAACTTAGTCTAACTTGACTAAGTTTGGGGGGATGTGCCGATAGCCGGTGCCTTGGTTTATTCTTCTCCATCTCCTATCCTTTATCTTGCATTTAGTTTAGTTGTTTGATATTGTCCCTTTATTGGATTTGATTCGATTGGGTTGTACCTATATTGATATTCTACCTTGGATGGATGTTTGGATTATGTTTCTTTTGATGATATGTATGGATATTTTCATGGGTTTGAGTTTGTTGAACATTGGTTTTGATGGTATGATTGGTGGAGCTAGTGGAAAAATGATTTATTTTTATAGATTTTTGGATAGTGGAATGATGGGGGAAAGAGGTTTTGGAAGTGAATGTGGCTTATGCTTGCTATTGTTTGATATTTGATGATGGATGGAATTATTAATGAGTTGGCATGATTGAATACTTCCTATTATGCATGGTTTGTGGTTTGGATTATTGGTTTGGTTTGAATGGTGGAACTATTGGATATGATCTTATCATTGTTGATATTTGGTTTGTGGATAGTTTGGTGGATATGAGAACTTTATTGGTTTGTTTTATGCTCAAGTGTTTGGTGGTGTTTGTGTTGATCTAGTAGGTACAAATAAGGTCTTGGAGAGCGGTGTGATCGTGTCTACCGATGGGTAACGCTTTCTATCGTTTCTCCTACCATTTAGTTTTGAATTTCATTGTTTATGGCATGTAGATTGTTAATTAGGATGTTGTGTGCTTGTGTGTATGTGATGAACCCAAACTAGACTTGAGGTTTGAATCATGATTTACTTGGTGAAGTTGGATGTTTATCTCAACCAATGATAGGGCGAAATCTAGTTGTCGAAGCATGTCTTAAGTTTAACTTTTGAATTGCCGAATTTTATGTGTGATTAATGCATAGGACTTGACAAAAAGCTGTGAGGTTTGAGCCATGATATTGTCATATCTTTATTGTTTGTGAGTGGCAAGATTGAGAGTACGAGATCTAGAACTTGCATCTGTTCTCTATCTATTGGCATGAGTGTGTAACTAGAAAATGATCTTAGGCCATCAATTCTTAGTCCTACCTTTCACACCGGGAGTATTAGGTGATTGTTATCATAATTTTGTCTTTCATATCTTTGACCCCCGTGATTGAGCTTTATTGGTGAATTTTCTTTGATATGATTAGGACCATATTTGGGGGGAAAGAGTGTATGAGGGTGAATACGGTGATGAGAGTTGGGTTGGGAATTGATTGAATTTGTATTGATGGGAAATGTTGAGGCATGAAAGATATGAAATAAAGGATTGGTTTGAATCCTAGAAAATGTGGCACCAACGAAATTTTTGGTGTAAGTGTTCGAAAAAGAAAAAAAAGAGGGCACCGACAAAATGAATGAATGATGGTGCATTTGAAAAATGATGAAAAAGAAAAGAGAAAAGAAAAAAAAAGTGTGTTGTGAAATGAAAAAGCCTCGGGGTTTGTAGTGGTTCGAAAAGAACAAGTTTGGGGGTTTTGGGAAGTTGAGAAGTTTAGTCACTTTGGCCCAAAACCACCCACCTTTTAGTTAGCCACATTACAACCCGTGAAAAGTCCTTTTTGATTCTAGAAACTAACTCGTTGTCGTATAGTGGTGAGAATGGATGCAAGCTTATGGAAATCGAGCTCGATATCTTGTGATTGAGTGAATCTCATCGTCCCTAAACACGTGAGGGAGTGCTCTCGTTTCTTTTATCCATTTTTGATGAGTGGTTCATGTCCTTAGCATTAACCTTGTTACAAAGTTAGGTGATAATATCGTTTTACTTGAACATGCTAAGATAACTTTGATGAGCTATGAGGTATTGCATGAGGTAGATTAATAGCTTTACTTTGTTTTGATTGAGGACAATCAAAGGTTCAAGTTTGGGGGATTATGATATGTGCGTAAAATGACCTATTTTTCGATGTGTGCACGTGCATGTTTGTAGCCATTTTACCCTCATATCATATGTTTTTGTTGTTCTTGTGTCTTGTTTTCGTGTTTGAAATGTTGTAGGACGTGTTTTGGCATAAAACAACACTTTTGGATGAGTTTTGGATGAAAATCGCCCGAGCTAGGAGTCAAAGGGAAGCAGGATCGACCGAGCGGAGCAGAAAGGGTGCTGGCGCAGTTCAGAGACTTCGCTCGGCCGAGCCAAACTTGGCTCGATCGAGCAAAGCCCTTCAGAGAGGTGGCTCGGTCGAGCCATCCTTGGCTCGGCCGAGCCAGAGCGGATTTTTTGAGATTTTCAGCTCTGTGCTTGCCCGGGCGAGCCAACTTTGGCTCGGGCGATCCGAGGCCCTGTTTGCTCATTATAAAAGGGGGAAAACATTTATTTTGACAACGAATTGATAACTTTGAATAACCACCTCCTAAATTCTCTCTACGGTATCCATTTCCATCCCTTCCAAAACCTTACCCAAAGTATCAATGGGCTAATTCATCAATCCTTGGAGGAGAATTGAAGATCCAAGGTGGTAGATCAAGACCTAGCAAATCCAATTGGGGAAGATTTCCTTTTCTACTTATCAATTGTAATGAATGTATTTGATTTCAACTTTGTATTGTTACAATTGAGAGGTATGTTGCTCTAATTCATTTTGGATGTTGATTTGAACAAGGATGCATGAAGATTAGGTGATAATTGCTTGTTTACTTTCCTATGAAGGATTGATTTGCACTTGAGCTTGTTCTTGCCTATTAGATGTAGGTAATAGCCAATCTATAGGTAGTTGGCGTGAACGTTGCAGCCAATACGCGGACGGAATCATCGTGAAAAGTGCATAATCATATAGTTCTAGATCTAATCCATGTGCGGGGCTAGGATTATAGGGCGATAATTGACGGTCGGTTAAGAGTGGCCTCGGAGTTAATAACGTAGCTGTTTGCAACTTCAAGAGTCATCTACCGCTAGTTATCCGTAGCAAGTGACTAGTGAACATAAGAGTCGGTTGCTCAACTTCATAGGAATTAAAACTTGTTTACATCAATGATTAACCTAATTGGATTAAATCTACGTTTATTTCAACATCCTATCTACCTCATTTGAGTATTTGCTTGTCTTGGTTTACCAAGGTGTGGAGAGAATTGTTTGAATGTTGTTTGTTAGTTTAATTCGTTGTCTGTTATATGTTGTTAGCATAGGTTTAAATTGATTACCTAGTTGATAGAAATCACTCAACGACTTTAATTTTTACCTAGCTATTAGACTTTGCTATAGTATCCCGGTAATCTAGCGGGCAAAGGGAAGAAGGACCTGGATTTGACAAATTTTATTCTTGAGTAGCTAGGAGTTTAATTTGATTGAACTTTTAGCCGCATCAGTGGACCCCATGGGTCCTGGAATTGGCATTTTCACATACTTACTATCGCTTGGATACAAGGAAGCGTATTGGAAATTTTCGAGATTTCATGGCCGAGCTTATCAGTAGGGTTATCGCAAAGGGGCATCCACCCCCAGGTCCCCACAGAGACATTCCAGTGCCTACCATATTAATGGTGTTGCCACAAGAAGCTCACACATCTTCATCTGTTGCATCGAAAAGGAACAGGGAAGAATATCAACGATCCTATCGCCAAGAGTAAAAAAAAACAAAAGGAACAGAGAGATGCGGGTCAGCCGAAGTGTAATAAATGCAGGAAAAAGCACACTAAAGAATGTCAGAAAGGAGCAACTAAGTGCTATATCTGTGGAGGAATTGGATATTTTGCACGTCAATGTAATTCTGGACTTCGGAGGCCTACTAATTAAAACGTGAAAACAACAAGAAAATTTTGGCAAGTTTGAAGGGAATGAGGAAGTTCCATCCGAAGGGTCATGTTAATGGCGGATGTTATTTTGTTAAAAAATAAACATGTTTTACTGTATGTGTTTTCGGTTTAACGTTTTAGCGATTGTTATAGCAGTTGACGTCGCAAGTTGTTAAGTATTTTAGTAAGGCGGAGGTGTCTGAGACTGTTATGAATGACACTAAGACATTTTGCCGGTTGGTCGTCTATGTACTTTGAATTCACGATACATATAAACAAGTGTTTTCATTATGATTGTTGTTGGATTATTTCATGAAATTGTTGAGATTTGGTCGTTGGTGAATATTGTTATTATGGAAGTTGATTCAGTAAGGTATAAATCCTCGACGGAATGTCGTTCGTCTCTCGCTACGATTGGTTAAGTTTGCCATTAATAGATTATGACATTGCAGAATGTCAGAAAATGCGGAGAATATAGGATAGGGACGAGGACGCAGTTGCGGCCGAGGTAGAGGCCGAGATCGTGATCGGGGTCGTGAAAAAATTTACTATCAGCCAAAATACGAAGTTTCGATTATGAGAGAAATTCCATATTTCGACTTATATGAGAAAGTTGAATTGTAATGTTACCTTCGGCTAATGATCAATGTTATCCTACGAGAGGATAATTCTTTTCTAAATTGGCATAATTTCTTCATTGCCCTAAACTGTTGCTTTGTGGCTTTTGATTGTCCTACCCGTTTCAGTTTTGGATTAAACTATGGGCATTTTCTTCTTAATATCCGAATCCTCCATCATTGAAGTATAAGTTTTTCCCAATATGGTGTCTCCCAATGTATTTTGTTCCACACTTGTCACATAGTGGAACTATCTTACCGCATTGGTTCTGGACTGCCAACGTCTCGTAATTTTTGTCACGGGACTGGGCAAAATGACGCCTTTGGTTATTTCGATGTTCCTCTGATCTTTAAGCAACTGTAATTACACTTTGTTCCCATTCACTTCCTTTATTGTTAACTTGTTTCCTTTGAATCAAGTATGTTTACTTCTTACTTATCTTCCTTTGTTCTCTTGAATGTGAACAAGTTATTCTTGTCCCTTCCTCCAAGGATGCTTAATTGTGTTTGTGATCGTTCCTAAATATGAATTCTTCAAGATGAGCATGTCTATTCATACGCTATCATCAATTGATCATTTGGACATTAATGTGCCTTATTTGTTCAGGCATGCTCAAAAGTGTTAATCTTCCGTTCGACTATTTCCTTGATCTCCAAGAAGACATGCTATTTGTTTTAATCTTATTGTTGAGACTCCTTCATGACGTCTCAATTAATTTTTGGTTGTTCCCTTTTGGCATATCCATCTCCAAGCGAGCATGCGTAACTACACCTCTTTATTTCCTTCTTGATCGTTGAATTATACCTATTTCTCAAGCATGCTAAGACAAATTCGACCTCATTCACTTTGATTGAATTTTAGCATGCAAATCGTATTTTGTTCTCATTCGTTACTTAAATCATTGATTGTTTCTTTTGAATAAAGCATGCGATTTGTTGCCCGTCCTCTTGGGTTTCTTGAATACAACCATGTTATTCATTGTTCAAACGTATCTTAATTGAAGAATATTCTTCATTACTTCAATAAGTTGATTATGGTCATTTCCTTCAATTCTTTGGTGCTTACCTACTGAAGAGTACCCTAACAAAGAAAGTAGCGAGTTCAACTCGGGATCGAGTTTAAATCAAATAAGGTTAACGAATCGATAGACTGCATCGTGATAGAGGCGTGATTTTGGGAATGGATTGGTTGTCAGAAAATAAAGCGACGATCTTTTGTCACGACGGAAGGTTATTATTTCTCAGTCAGAAAATGAAGAATCTTTTGTTATGGGTTTTGAAAGAGACAAAGAGTACCGGTCATTTCAGCATTGTGAACCTCGAGATTATTATCTAATACTGGAAATGAGGGATTTTTAGTTTATTTTGAGAATGAAGGAAATGATGAGTTAACAGTCCAGCATGTACCTATTGTTAGAGATTTTGAAGATGTATTCCCTGATGAATTACCAGGACTGTCACCGGTCAGGCAAGTAGAGTTTGTGGTCGATTTAGGACCAGGGATAGCTCCGATTTCTAAAGCACCTTACCATGTGGCGCCCAAGAAGTTACAAGATCTGAAAGTACAGTTGCATAAACTCCTAGACATGGGACCTCGACAATTTTGTGTTGGTATTTATTGACGAGATTCTTATATACTCGAAAGAGGAGAAAGAACATGAACAACACTTAAGAACGATATTGCAAACTCAAAGGAATGGGAAGCTATATGCTAAATTTAATAAGTGCGCCTTTTAGTTGAATGAAGTAACATTTTTGGGTCACATCGTGTCAGCCGATGGAATGAAGATAGATCCAGCAAAGATCCAGAGAGTGACGGAATGGAAATCGCCAATAACACCAAGTGAGATCAAAAGTTTTCTCGGTTTAGCAGGATACTACAGGAGGTTTATCGAGGGCTTCTCCAAGATTGCAAAGCCAATGACGCGATTGCCCGAGAAAGGAATAAAATTTGAAGCAGTTTTTGACAGTCACGCCTATCTTGGCTGTGCCAGAGCCATATAAGAATTTGAGATGTACACGTACGCATCCAAGAAAGAACTCGGTTGTGTTTTAATGCAAAATGGAAAGGTAATATCTTATGCATCCAGTCAGCTAAGACCGCACGAGATGAAATATCCAACTCATGATCTTGAGTTAGCGGTCATTATCCATGTGTTGAAGATTTGGAAACACCATCTTTACGGAGTCAAATATGCAGTATTCACGGGCCATAAGAGCCTGAAGTACTTTTTTGAGCAAAAAAACCTGAATATAACACAAAAGAGATGGTTGTAGTTAGTCAATAATTATGACTTAACAATAAACTATCACCCAGGCAAGGCAAGCTTAGTTTCAGATGCCTTGAGCAGAAAGAGGGAAGCTCAATTTGGATGCATGTTGACTAGAGAAGACAAATTAATAAGAGATTTTTGGGAAACTTCGTCTTGAAGTCATTTCACCTTCAATAAGAGTCAGGTGTAATTTAGCTGCCTTAACTGTCATACCAAACTTGAGACATAATTATGATGCCGAACAGTGAGGACTCGAGGAATGAGATCATGAGTGAAGCTCATGATACACCGTACAACGCTCACCTAGGAAGTATGAAGGTGTATCAGGATTTGAAGGCCAAATATTGGTGGGACGGTATGAAGAAAGATGTAGCCTTGTATGTGGAGAAATGTTTAGCTTGTCAACAAGTCAAGGCTTTATATCAGCGACCGTATGGGAAATTATAGTCGTTGGACATTCCTAAATGGAAATGGGAGCATATCGCCATGGATTTTGTGACAAAATTGCCGAAGTCGCAGAGAGAAAATACGACAATATGGGTAATAGTGGGACCCTAACAGAAAAGTGCTCACTTTTGCCGATCCGAATTAATTATGGATCAGATAAGCTAGCCAGCTGTACGTTCGAGAGATTGTCAGACTACATGGAGTACCTGTAACGATTACGTCTAACAGGAATGCAAAAAGGTACATCTTGTTTTGGATTAGTCTGCAGCAAGAATTGGGAACGCGCTTAACATCGGATGGTCAAACAGAGAAGACTATTCAGACGCTTGAAGATATGTTGAAAATAGTATTTCTGGATAGAGGAGTAAGTTGGGAGCCGGTTCTATTGCTGGTCGAGTTTGCCTATAATAATAGTTATCAAGCGACGATTTAGATGGCCACGTATGAAGCCATGTATGGAAGAAAGTGTCGATCACCGTTATATTGGGACAAAGTGGGTGAACGACAAGTTCTTGGGCCTGACGCTATCAGAAAAATGATTAAGGTTGTACGCCAGATTCGAGAAAGAATTAAAGAAGCTCAAAGCTGACAGAAATCTTATGCTGACACTAAAAGAGCAGAACTACAGTTCAAAGTTGGAGACAAGGTATTTTTGAAAGTGTCGCCCTCGAAAGGGATTGTCAGATTCGGAGTCAAGGGTAAACTACGTCCGCGTTTCGTAGGACCCTATGAGATCTTGGAGCGCTTAGGTCCAGTAGCTTATTGCTTGGCTTTACCTGCAAGTATGGGGAACGTTCATAACGTATTCCACGTGTCACAGTTGAGAAAGTATGTATATGATCCAAAGCACGTGATGCGTCAGGAGGAGATTCCTTTAAATTCAGACTTGCATTATGAATAAAGGCCAGAAGCAATCTTGGATCGGAAGGCCTAAGAATTAAGGAACAAGTCGATTACTCTTGTCAAAGTATTGTAGAGACATCATGGACAAGAGGAAGCCACTTGGGAACTAGAAGAGAAGATGCACGATAAGTATCCAGAATTGTTTGAAACACCCAAGCAAATTTCGGGATGAAATTTTTGCAAGGTGGGGTGAATGTAATATCCCGTACGAAATTAAGCGAGTTTATGCTTAATTTATTAAATAAAGGAATATTTAAACTTTTGCAATGTTATTCGTTTTTGAGAAGGAATTAAATACCGATAAGATTTAAGGGTCCAAATTTTGCTTATAACATATCAATGGGATAGTTTCGAGAAAACATGAGTGACCGTGAAGTCACAATTTATAAAATAAGGATGAGTGCAACGAAGGAATAATCAGAATATTAATCAATGTGATGCTTGGAAATAATATAAGGAAGGATACAAAATGATCGGTATAATTTTCTGAGACCCGAGTGGTGTTTAATTAAATATTGAATTTAATGAAAAATGGGACGATTTTTATCTCTGAAAATTTGAAAAATTATATGAATGAGACGGGCTCGTTAAATGGAGCATTTTTATATAATTTTGTATTTATTTTGAATCCGAGAAGACGAATTATCAGAGGAATTTATACACGAATTGAGGTGGGTGAAATCAAATTCTTCAAAACTAAGAAAACCCCACGTAAGGGTATCTCAAGCTTGGTGTTGGTTGATGATGATTGGAAATTTGGGGCGGTGAGGGGTGATAAGGCGGTGGAAAATTGGAATTGATAGCAATAAAAACAACATTGGTGAGAGCTGTTGTTATTTTCCCTCATGCTCAGTTTATTCAAGAAAACGTACTAAAATGCATAAAAGAAAGGAAAATAATGCGATAAGTGAGTAGAAAAACGAGCTTATCATCGACCGAGACATATCGACCGACATGAGTATACATATTGGTCGATATGATCTGTGTCGACCGACACAAAGAGTATGTCGGTCGACACAGACTCACAGAAAAAGGGAAAATGTGTTTTCTTGCCTTGATTTGATCCATTTCGAGTCATTTTTTATTTACATGTTCGATATACGATGATATAAGCATGTGAAAATCCTGGTTGTATGTTAGTTTATGAAATCGAATGTTGATAATTGATTGAGTCGATCGAGACAGGATTTGAAGCATGATTTGGTGTTGAATTTTTAGTTTGGAAATTAAAGATTGAATTATGTGAAGAGTTTGATTAGAATTTGTCGAGTTAGATGTTTGTCCTAGTTTATCCATCCTAATTGGTTGTGTACCTGATTATTGAAGGTAGGAGATAAGGATACCTAGCTCAACCTGCTCAATTAACGAAGAAACATCTAGTTCATTAAAGCTTAACACTAGGTGGGAACTATTTTCAGTATAAAACAAAATGCCTTTTGAGCTTTATGCTCAGTTTCGAAAACGTGTGTGAAAATGATTTGTTTTAAATGATTGCTATGCATAAAATGATTTGTGCTATCATATATGTCCTCTGTTGACTGCTATCAACAGGGAGTTATTTAATGAGATGAGAACCAGGTACGTATAGTACTTGAGCTAGTCTTATTATTTGTGTGTTAAAGGCTAGCAGCCTTGCATGATTTATGAGCTCGGGTGAGATGGTTGTGTACATAAGCCTAGAAAGAAAGGTACTTAATGAGCTCGGGTGAAATGGTTGTGTACGTAAACCCTGAAACAAAGGTACTTAAATTATTCATTAAATCGATCGGGTCTCGATGTTGTGGTCTGAGATCAGTGCACTTGATGACATTGGGTTGAGTGGTTCGTCCATTCCTTACTGTTCATCGTAACTTGGAAGTGAGCCAACTTCCAGTTACACCATGGTAAACAAATATGATATCATGTTAGATAGCACGCAAAATAAAAGGATTTAGATAACACGGTTCTTTCAATAAAACATCGTGTTTATCTGTGTGAGTTGCATAGTATTCTTATTTAAACTGTTTCTTTTGGGCATGTTTCCATTGGGTACAATTGTACTCAACCCCTCGTATTATTTCTAAAACGCGCAGGTTGATCAGCGAGGATGGAAAGGTGGCGGTGTAAAGTATGAAGATGGATTTTGTAAAGCCTTTTGAAGATCCAGTGATATGCATCGCCATATGCATATCACCATCACGCTTGCACCCACTGCACCACGCTCTGCAAATGTTTTCCTTCCCGTGTTTAAGTCTTTTGAAGAATCAGTTATTACAAACATCTTTACTTGTTGTTGTTTGAATATTATGTTTGATGATCGATGTTTACAAATGTTCTTTTAAATACTTTCAGTCTTTCGCTATTTTTGATTTATTTATTTTTTTTAAAAATCATCAACCACGATTGTAACGTTCCTCGTAGTTGGGAAGACCAATTGCGGGCGTTACATTTCTACTGCTCAGATGACACTTATTCCTCTTCATAACTTCTGCGATCTCCTATCTAAAGCTGAGAGCTTTGTGTTATTTCAAGATTTTATTAACACATAAAGATCTTTCTTTGTTTCCTTTTACAACTAGCATAAACCTTCAGGTCAGTGCACACCTTCCTCTGGAAATTCTAATTTTGCTCGTGGCCATGGAAGTGGTTCATGTTACTCCAACTCTCGCGATCGTGGTCGCAATTCAAAATGTCGACCACCTTCCTACCAAATTTGTCGTCATGAAGGTCACTATGACAAGTCCTGTCCGGAAAGGTATTCTTCGCAGTCATCTCCAGCAATTGCACACTGCGACACATTCTCCACTGGTCTCTCTCTCGACCTGAAACATCATATTGGTTCCTTGACAACGGTGCCTCAACCCACATGACACTGACTTATAATTCTTTGGAGAGCTCTCAACCGTACCCTGATATGATAGTGTTATTGTTAGTAATGGTCCTTGGCTTTCTATCTCCCATATTGGTAACACTCAACTTTATGATTGTGTTCAATTATTAGATGTAGTAGTTTGTTGCCTACATCATGCGCAATGTGAAATAAAAATAAAACTAAAAATTAATAATTAATGCAAAAAAATGTGTAAGAATTTTCTATATTTCGTGCATGAAAACTTTTAAAGACTCAACATAAAACAAATTAATTCCAAATATTACAAATTCATTCTAAAAAATTATATATGCAAAACATATTAAATCAATTAACAGACTTTTTAATAGAAGAATTATAATCCAACTCAATGCAAAAATATCCGAAAAAATAAAATTATATATAAAATATCAAAGTCACATGTCATAATATATAATGGTTTCGACAATATCCTTTTCTAAAAGGTCTCCTAAATTTTAAATTAGACAATGAACGGATTAATATTAAACTTTTTTGTTTTTATTTGAGTTTATTTTTTAAAATTTATTCTTAGTAAATATTATTTATTTCATGTTTCGATTGTTAATTAATTTATTGTATCATTTTTTTATTTTTAGAGTTAATTTTGAAATTTTGAGTTTATTCTATATATTTCATTTAATTTTAGAATTTATTTTTGAACACATTATTTTAAATTCTTTGAAACTAATAAATAATTCATTTCTTAAATAAGGGTGTACTATGTCTTCTAAAATTTGAGGGGTTAGAATGAAATAACTTTAAAGCAGGAGATTAATTTATCTAAATGGTCAAAAAAATGTATTTTGATCCTATGAGAACTTAAAGGGTTTAATTGAATATTTTTCCAAATATAAATAAATTAATTAAAAAACCTTTAAAAACTAAGATATATAGATATCTAATACTTGTATTTGATTATCTAATATATTATAAAACTATTTTTATTGAGGTTTTTAGGGAATTTATTTTTTGTTACAAAGTTTGCTTTTAAGTAAATATGTGTGTGTGAATATCTCGATTATAAGAACCACTGTTGAGAAACAATTATGACAAAATAGAACACAACCATTGCATATATAATATTGGAACAAAAATAAGAGCAATCCAATGTTAGTTATTTATTTGTAACAAATAAAGTTCATTAAAAAGGTATATGCAACAATAAGACCCATAGGACATAAATATCCTCGACTCATACATATTATTTACGATAAAGGCGTGCATCAACAAATTTATTCATAAAAACAAAATACAGAGAATAGAATTTAATTTATTACATAAAATTTAAAACTATAATAAACAAAATGAAATTTTCTTTTGATCAATAATTTTTTAGTTCCAAGCTTCCATCACCATCTCTAAACCAAATATCTTCTTCATCATATATTTATATGTGGATCTCTTGCAAAACCTAAATTTAAAATATCAAACGGACTAAAATAAATAATAACTTTGAAAATGTGTAAACTAAAGTCTAAGAAAAACAATGAGAATGGTTGGTCATCCATGTAGATTTGGAGGTATTTATACTATTATAACATAATAAAATAATGGCTAATTAAGTTATTCAATTAATTTGAGTTATTATTATTAAATGTGTTTCAATTTTTGATTGAGGAATTTTGACAAACTGATTGAATGATTAGCAAGTTATACATAGATTTTTAAGATATATTATATATGTATATTTTTCAAAATAACCGTCTACTTACTATATGTATTAATTATGATGATTGACGATATTACTATATGTATTTTTAGGATTTTAGGTGAAAAGTGCTAGTGATTATAGATTTTTAAGATATTATATATGTATATTTTTCAAAATAACCGTCTACTTACTATATGTATTAATTATGATGATTGACGATATTACTATATGTATTTTTAGGTTTTTAGGTTAAAAGTGCTAGTGATTATTGATTTCTATAATGTTTGTATAATTTTTATTAATTAATTAAGACACCCATTATTGTCATATTAAACAAATTGCAATATTGCATGAATAGATTTATTTTAAAAGTGTAATTTCATATTCATTCAACGTTTTACTTGCATGTTATTTTTAGAAATATATTTTTTTTGTATGAGATTTTTCTTTGGAGTTTTGCTTATATATATATAGGGTAGTGATCAGGTGAGAATATGAGTTACTATGAGAAATAAAAATAGATCTCGCGCGTCCATCTCATCAAATCGACGAACATGATTCATTCTCAGCAAATTGAAAAACTGCAGCATTTTTGCCCCAATATCCTGCAGTTTTAGCCTTTAAAGGCTAAATCTGTAAAAATACTCAAACACAAACAACAACCTGCATTTTAAGCCCGATTTACTTCATTTTTAGCCCGATTTACTTCATTTTTACATAAATACGAATTAAAAAAAATTAAACATCTTCTTCTTCAAAGCAGCAACATGAGCGTAGTATCTATAAAACTCAATACCAACATCAACAGTTCTAAAAACCCTGCCCTTAAAATGCTTCATCTCACCAACACACTTTGAAATAAATGAACCTGTAAAATACAAAAATGCACAAAGTTAACACTAAAGATGCACAATATAATAGTAAAAATGAACGTCGATCTGAATAAATCAAATTTTTTTAAACTATATTCATGCACAATTAACAAAGCCGAGACCGAACACGAATGCAAAATCCAAAAACAAAGAAAAAAAATCTGATCGATAGAAGAAATATAAATCAAATCGAACGAAGAAGGAAGAAGAAATCAAATCGCGCGAAGAAATGAATAAAAAATCTGATGAGATACTATTTCAGATTTTAAAAGAAGCTAAAATTATAAAAATAACCTTAATTTTGCAAAATTGCAGGATAATCGAGGAAAACTGCACACGGAGTGAAATAGATCATGAGCGTTGAAATCACAAAATCAAAGGCTGAGATTTATTCTCATTTCTCATACTAAAAACTATTCTCATATGATCACTACTCTATATATATATATATTGGGCAATATTAATTAGTTTATTGCTTATTATAATATTATTGAGAAGTTATGGTAAATTCTTGCCATGTTTTGTTTATTTGATAAAAAAATTCTAGATCTATGATTTTGACTTTAAAATCTATTTTCAATTGAAGGACTGAGAGATGAAAATTGGATTAGGCTTATAGTTGTTAATTTGAGACCGAGAGGAGATAATTAACAATAGGAAAATAGAATTTGATACAATTGTTTTCTGTCTTAAAAGGAGATTCAGTTGTAGGGGTTAATATGTATTTTTATCATGATTGACTAGTTTGTGTTATTGATAAACTATATGTAGTACATGAAAAATTCTCGTTGCACTATCCCTGTGGGATCAACAACCTTTGGGTTATCATAAATTTATTTGCTTACTATATTATAATTAATTTGTAATTTTATTTTGATCAATGGGCAGATTGTCGACGATTTGAATATTATGTCCGTTAGAGACATAAACGCATCTGTTAGAGACAAGGAGCATATCGTCCAATCATTGCCATTCTTTTCTGCTGTAGCTAGAGGTGAGCAAACCGGCCCAGAATCGCCCGCACCGGAACTGTCCAAAATGGTTCTGAACCGGAACCTTATTTTGACAGGCCGGTTCGGATTCCACCCCTAACCGAAACCGGCGGTTTGGAACCGCCGGGGGAAATTATTTTTTAAACAAAAATTTGAAATCGACCAATGACAACGCGCCATGTCACCTCGAACCGAACAAGAACCGTATTGAATCAGAATCATTGGTTCCGGTTCAAGAACTGGATCTGTAACCGTAATTTCAAGGGCCGATTCAGGTTCCATTTTTGGAACTGTCAAACCAGCGGTTTTGAACCGTAACCGGCCCTTGGCCATCTCTAGCTGTAGCAGCCTGCTTTGCTCCGCTTTGACTTGCTTTTGTAGTGTACTTTCACCTACTCTCTATCAGAGCGAGTTTCAATACAAGAAACTTAAAACTTAATATTCCTCGTACATGATTGTTGGTCGACACTTTAATAAATCTTGGATAAGACTTTGAGTTCCACTCAGATTCTTCTTGTCTTTTCACTTTTCATGTGCTCTTTAAGCTTTGAAACTCTCCAAATTTCAAGCTTTAAGTTTCTGATTTCCTTTGGTGAAAATTTAGTTTCCAGAAACTGACATTCTAGACTTTTCAAGTTTCAAGTTCCGAAACTAGATTTATGATTTCTAGTTTCTTAGTTTCTTCATCTTTAAGTTCTGCAACTTGATTTCAGCATCTCGAGCTCTTTTCAAGTTTCAAGTTCTGATAGTTGATTCTTGTCTTCTTGATCTTCAAAGCTTCCAGTTTCTATTACAACTCAATTTATCATATACAAGGAATATATGTAGAAACTTACTAGAAACTTAAAGCTAGTTTTGACACACCAAAATATCAAATAAAGGGTAAACCAGTTTCCTAGTTTCGAACAGTCAGTTTACTTTGATTTGAATTCAACACTCAACTGTTGTAGTATACATTGAATACTTACATTAAGCATACCTGGTTTTAAGCAACCGAACTAAAAATTTAACAAATCAAGCTGACACGTCACCCTCAACTTGGATAAGTGCAGACTTACCAAACAAACAAATTCAATTTTTGTTGTGCATATAATTTATACTCTGATAAACTGGGATCAATAAGATTGTTGTAATTAAAAACAATAATTACTCTTTTATTTTCCTTTTTTTTGGTTATTACTGAATTCGTATTTAACTTATTTGAATATCACATGTTGAACTGCATATAACAATATTATCTATTTATTATAAATATATTAAAAAAACAAGTCTGATCATAATTTCTCTCGTAAAAAGATATTTTATTTAATTTTTTATTATGTGAATGACTTATTTGACAGATTTAAGAATTATATATATATATATATAAAGTGGTGATCATATGAGAATAGTCTTTAGTATGAGAAATGAGAATAAATCTCAGCCTTTGATCTTGTCATTTTAACGCTCAAGATCTATTTAATTTCGTATGCAGTTTTAGTCCATTATCCTGCATTGTTGCAAAATTAAAGTTATTTTTGTAATTTTAGCTTTTTTAATATTGAAATTGGATCTGTCTTCACATTTGATCAGATTTTTATTCTTTTTTTTTCGTGCGATTTAATTTCCTCTTTCTTCTACGTACGATTTGATTTCTATTTCTTCCATCGATCATATTTTTTTTCCTTGTTTCTTGATTTCACATTCGTCTTTGTTACTTGTGGTTGTTATTGAATTCAATTTTTCATTTTGGAGTTCTATCGTTGACGAAGTTATGGTTGATCGTGGATGTGAAGGTATATTCATAAATTTCTTTCGCTAGTTTTTATTTTTGATTTGTGATTGAGTTCATTTTGTTTTGATGTTCTGTAATTTTTAGAGATGATTTGTGCTGGTTTTGGAACTGTAAACTTTACGTTATTGATTGTTTGTGCGTGAAGATAGTTTAAAAAGATTTTATCTATTATTCATTTTCTATCTTTTTTATTCATTATAGTTCTATAATATGTGCATTTTTTGATCATGATTCGTGATATTTTTTTTGTAGTGACATGTTCATTTTTAGGTTTGTATTATTAGTGATAAACTTATGCATTTTATTATATAACAAGTTCATTTATACCAAACTGTCTTGATGAGATGAAACCTTTAAAGGAGAGAGTTTTTAGAACTCTTGATGATGATATTGAGTTTTATAAGGACTATGCTAGCTCGTACCGCTGCTTTGAAGAAGAAGATGTTTGAAGGTTTTTATGGTCTATTAGTTCCTGAAAATATTGAAGTGTTGCATCCAGCTATTGTGAAAATCAAAGGCAGTGGAAGTCGAATTGCTTCGAGGAAGGAGAAAACTCTTAGAATGTTGATAAACTAATGAGAATGTGTGCAAAATGTAAAAAGTTGACCTATCACGATTCAAGGAATTGTATCAAAGTCAATAAGAATGTAACAAAAAATGCATGATAGCTTTCTTATAGATTCACGTAGGATGGTCAAAAATGAACTTACGACAGTTAATGCAATGTAATTTTAATTTTTATTAATTCGTATTTTGTAAAAATAAAGTAAATCGGGCTTAAAATGCAGGTAACTGTTTGTTTTTTATAATGTATATTTACTATTTTGACCTTTACTGCATGATATTGGGAAAAAATGCCGTGTTTTTTTAGTTGCTGAAATTTAATCATATTCGTTGATTTCATGATATAGACGGACGAGATCTATTCTCATTTCTCATAATAAACCTCATTCTCATTTGATCACTATTCTCTATATATATATTAGGCATTTAAGTTTTGAATTTCTATAATCTCATATTTTTATGATTACATCTTTATATAATAAAATATAAAATAATAAATATTATTAAAATCTTGAATTTAAATTCACGTGAGCAAATGTAGGTACACACTACAATACATGTACTCTACATCTACTACCTTAACAACTCATGTCAATTGTATCACATTTTATACAAAAAATTAATTTTCTTTAATGGGATATTTCTATATATAATAATTATTGTTATTATTATCATAACTATATATCTATATATATTGAACTCAGTTCATTCTAACTATTATCAACTTCAACTTACTATACTAAAAAAAAAAGTCTTAGTGAAAATAATTGCATGCACACAATCGTCCATGCATATAAGTATAACCATCAATTACTTCACAACCAAATTAATTACTGCACCAATTATGCCCAATTTTAGCAAATTACGTTGGTATAAAAAAAATTAATTTCCACTTAATATATACTGAACAAGAAATTTTATTATAATTGAATATTTAAGAATTTAAGTGTGTAAAACTAACAATTTATCCATTACTTGGCAACAAAGTGGTGTCCATTACTTTAAGAATTTAGTGAAAGGTTCATTCATGTCCATTACTTTTACTTTTATTTGATTTGTGAAAGAAATTGGTTTCATTTAAAGTATTGAGCATTTATATGTACTAAACTACTATATCTATATAATATACCTATACTTATTTGGTTACACATATTAATTTATTATAATCATAATATTTAATATATTTATAATTTATATGATACCTAAAATATAATACTTTTGTGCAACGTATTGGTGAAATACTAGTATTATTATTATAATTAAATCAGAAATACTCCAATGCCCATTGTGGGTAGGGCCGACTCTGAGGTCGTGCGATAGGTGTGGTGAACTTGGGCCTCCAAATTAGAGGGACACCATTTTCAAATAAATTATATAATAGTACTATTATATATTTATTCTATTAATTTATTTTAATACAAATTCAAAAAATTAATATAAAATAAACATATGTAAGCTTTAGCCAAACTTAAAATATTAACAAAGAAAATAAATTTATATTTAATCTAATACAGATATGTAGATCAAAATGCATAAATGTTTTTATTATATTTATTAATATTCTTATATATGATTAATGAATTAAAATAAGGGCACCATTTATTTTATTGCACGGCCCCCAAAATTACATGACCAGCCCTGCCCGTGGACACACATTAATGTTCACATCCCTAATAGGATAATACATTAGAGGTGATTATAATAATCAAAATTGACATTACTATTAATGCTATATTATCAAATCAGTACATGGATAAATGTTAAATATGTCTGCGGTGGGTAGTCGGGCGAAAATGATAATTCAATATAAAAAAAATCATTTTTTTTATCACTGAATGTGAAAAATCAAGCGATAGGTCAGCAAAGCATGAGCTGGCTCGGGTTCGGACCTATGAGAGCATAAAAGAGGCAAATCGCCTGAATGTTGAGTCTTTCTCTATGAATTTGCTTTCGAGCCAACTATAGTTGAATTTTTTTTCTTTTTGGGTTTGCCTCCTTCCTTCTCGTTAGAGTGTCTCTTGTGTCAGGTTCAGTAAATAATTCGTCAATGATAGAATTAGAAATAGATACACATACTTCCCTCATTTTTTCCATCCACGAGGCAATAAAGAGAGAGAGAGAGGAAAGAACAATTCGAACTGTGGCAATCTTTCCGGATTCACTGCGCATCGTATTCTCTTCGTGATAACTTTCGTATCAGAAGTGCATATCTATAATAAACAATCATGCTTGTTCCCTTCCTTCATTTGTCTATGAGACTGTAAAAAGACGAACAAGTCGCTCTTCTAGTTGAAGTATTGGCCCTAGTCGATCAAACTAGATTTGACCTTAGGGCAGCTCCCCTTGATAAAACAAGGAATTGGACAAAAAAAGTTATATATATTTGTATATATGTAAAAGGCCTTGAATAAGATTGTCTTATAAATTTCATTTAGTGAGATGGGTATAAATTAATTGATTATGCAGGAAAATAAACATTTATTGATTGTTATTGTCGCTATAAAAATAAAAGAATAAACAAATTTTTTATACGAATCGATCAATTAACATAAAAGTTTATCGATTGTTTTTATCACATCTGGCATTAAAATTTGTTATTTTTCTATCGATTGTTTTAATTTCATAAAGTTGAAGACAAGAATCGACCAATTGTATCCATTTTACAAAAAAGTATTTACAAAATAGTCTCGCACAAATTTTTGTGATATATATGTGTTTGAAAAATCATAACACATTAAGAAAAACGTAGCAATTTATCATATTTATTATTTAAAAATATTTTGTATACAATATGGATGGCAAATGACAGAGAAATATATCCCTAATTATCTCATTCTATTTTTGTTATGGGATTATATCTCACAATTTTATTTTGTTAGGTAATTTTTGATTATTAACTTGATTAAAATTTCGTTGAATTATATGTTTTGTGCTGACATGGTAGTCAGGTGTTTTTTTTTAGAATTTTCATGTGTATTTTTTTTAAAATTCTGTATGTGCAAAATAAGCTATTAGTTGAAATAAAAGAAATCTAACAAAGTTAATTAGAATTTGAGCAAAAATTAAAATCACTCCTTCTCCCCTAATTCTTTGTCGCCTCTTAACCCATCTCCACTCCAAATTTAAAAACCCTACATCACTACCTAGGACTTCTTTAAGTTTTGAATATGTCATATAGTCCTTGGAGAAGTGATCAATCAAGTTCAAGAGATGAAGTAATTAAGACTAATTCACTGAGTTCGGAAATTTCTTGTAAACAAGGTCCTTGTTATTTGTTGACATCCAATTTCTAACCCTAGACGTCGATTTTGGTGTTGCCCATTATGTAATCATATTATTTTTATGCTAAAATTTGGTTAAAGTTTCACATATTTATTTTAACTACGAGTTATCTTTAAACGAGTTGGATGCTTTGTTGTTGGTATTGCCTACAAAGAATTGTCAGTTGGGTTTGTTGTTGTTGAATTAGAATCACATTATACTGGTTGAATGTCAAAATTGTGTGGAGTTGATATAAGTTCAATTTTAATGTAAAAAGCTTGTTCGGTGTTGATTTAATAAAACATCTTAATTGCAAATTGTTTTATTCTCTAAAATTATATCAAGAAATTGGTTGGTATGTGTTTACCAGATATGAAAAGATTTGCAATAATGTAATGTGTCTTCCATAGTTTTGATAAACTTGTATATAATATATTCTATAATTGCAATAGACATGTTTGTTAGATCCTTCTATTTATAATAGGTTCTTATGAATATGTGATATCTTTTCTACTAAAGATTCAAACACACGAGTAAGCAGTGTGCTCTACAAGCTATATAAATGTCACTTGAATTGGAATTGTTGGTCACTTTCTTTGTACATTCTTCTAGTTCTTGCAATATCATATCATATAATTTTCATTCTTATTCCATTTATCCCCTTGCATAATCCTCTTTGTTTTATATCATCGTAATAATTATTTAAAAAGTTTTTAAACCTTGTTTGAAACACTATTTGAATATATATTTACATCTTTCTCTAACAAAATGTGGATTAATTAAAGAGTACTCTTTGAATATCATGTAAGCATAAACAAAGCCAAAATGAAAATTGAAGATTTCAGAATATAAAAATCTAAAAACTAAAAATTTATGGAAACCGATATCTCATAGCATATAACAAAATTGATTAAGAAATATAATTGCATCTATAAAATAGATCACAAAGTATTCAAATTATAACTCCATCTACATAAATAGATATGAAATATCTAGCACCAAAACCATAAAGTATCATCAAGTTTCTATTATACTACAAATCTAGATTAAGAAGTTGGTGTACTCTCAATAATTACTTGAGAACTTTCAACTAACACCTTTATGTTCTTGTTGCCGATGTGCACAAGTCATCTTGGCTTCCGAGGGTTTATATTAATATTTCCTGATTTTCCAATTAATACTCCATAACCCTTCCTTACCTATATGCACATAAATATAAAAATGTCAAGAGTGTAGGATTATTTGCATAATAATGAATAAATATTTACGTCTCATTTCTATTTGCTAAAAAAGATTTGTTCTATGTTTATTGTGATGCATTAAGAGTCTTTTAGTCTTCCAACTTTTCTCTTTCTAGGTAGAGGTTTTGTATCACATTCTTGTGGTTGTGATTGATGCTCTTTGTATGTCTTTAAATTGTGTTCAAATCATTTGCATCTCGTACATGCAAATTTGATAACTTTTATTTTCATGGTATCAATTTCTTATTTACTTATTCTTCTATTTTTGTTTATTGCAATATGCTAGACTATGCATAATGGGGAGGAGACTCATCCACAATTGGTCCATTTTTATGCCCATGTTTCGGAGTCAAATAAGGCTTATATGCATTGAGGCAATTTAAACTATAGTAAAACTCATCTATATCGGAAGTTGGGTCATCCAAACACGTCTAATATAAGCAATAGCATGAAAGCATGAAATGTCCATCAAACTTCTAGATCTGCAACTGTCTTTATTTATATGATCTAAAATCAATGTCTCATTAAATGCATGTACTTCAAACCCCTAAACTTGAACATTTGATTGTCCTCAATCAATAGACAAGAAATAAATCAAAGGGTCATGTAATTAAAGTGAAATGCCTCACAAGATTCATCACAATCAAGAATAAAAATCCACTCCATGATAATCGCAGGAACGGTGAGCAAATAAATTTATAATTACACCCAAAGATGGTCGAACCCATAGGGACTGTGCAATGAACTATCCCTTTTACTAGCTATAATTCATAGAACATAGAAGTTTGAGGAAATTGGAAAAGGGATTTTTGTTTTGAAAATTAAAGATGACAATGCGAGAAAATAAAGGTTTAGAAACAATTAAAGAAAAATACAGATCCTAGGGCATATATTCTAATCATCAACATGCAATATCCATCAACTCAGCAAGATGGAACCACCAGAACATCCAAAAGATTAACCAATTTTGAGATCCGAGAAGAACCAATATGAGAAATAGGGAGATGTGCACCGTTACCAACTATAACACGGTCAGAACCAGAATATGGTTGAGAGTAGTCGAGGACCGCAACATCAGGAGTCTTGTGGGCGGAGGCGCCAGTATCAAGAAACCAATCGAACGAAGTAGGCGAAGAGATGGAACAACTTGTGTTGAAGGCTTCAACAATATTAGCCGACAAGGAGCAAGAGTACCAATCGGGGCATGCGTCAGCATAGTGGCCCTCCTGACGACAAATCTGATATTTTGGCAGTCAGCATTGACCTTTCTTCCCATAACCGCCGCGACCATTCTTGTCGTTGCTGGTGTTGTTTTTGCGCGAGGAGTCGGCAGCCGTAGAGGAGCGTGATTGACCGAAGAAAGCGACCTGCGAAGAAGAATGAGATTCCATAGAGTCTTGAAAAAGAGCGAAATTTTCTGCCTTCGACATAAGATCACGGAACGATGGAAGAGCGGTGAGTGCCATCTGAGCAACTGAAAAAGAGGCGAAGGAGGGACCGAGTCCTCATAGGAACCAGTGAGCCTTGTCTGAATCCTCCACGGTGCGGCCAATTGCAGCCAACTGATCACAAAGCGCCTTGAATTCCCGACCATATTCTGTAACGGAACGGGAGCCGCGTTTTATTGATTGCAGTTCATCTTTGAGGCGAAGTTCCCTCGTCTTTGACTTATTTGCGAACGCGGCATCTAAGGCTGTCCATACGACTCGAGAGGTTGAGCAACCAAGAACCTCGGCCATGGCTTCTTCGGATAGGGTGGATAGCAGCAGACAAATGAGACGTTGATCTTGTTGCGTCCAGGAAGTGAAAGCCGAATTTACGGTTGCGGGACCGTTGGGAGAGGCGATCGCCGCGGGCGGAGCAGGCAGGGAGCCATCGACAAACTTATATAGATCTTGAGAAGTGAGCAAAGGCAGAAGTTGCGATCGCCACAACAGATAATTTGTGGAGGATAATTTTATGGTGACCATATGAATGAGGGTAGAGAGGGGAAGCGTGTCGGAAGCCATGAGAGGGCGTGTGCGACGTGAAAAGAGGGGAGGGGGATCGATTTTAGGCTGATACCATGATAGGGTTTTCCGCAAACGTAAAAGTGTTTATTGATGAATATAATTAGGGAACGAAAAGATATGAAAAAGATATAAGATATGTAAAAATATGAAACCCTAGATACAAAACCCTAGATACTAGGAAACCCTAAATATGAATATATCTTCATATTCTATCACTGACTGCATACCTCCTCGACCCCTTATATGATGTGGCATAGCAGGCACACTTCCGTATTAAATTGGATCCCCTTTGAATAATAGATTGAGTAGGCTGAAGGTAGGCTCACTGAAATGTATTATTTCGACCATATAAGCATGATGATCAGCCAAATGTGTGAAAAAAGAGGCAAGTTGTTCGCTTTCTTTGTATGTCTCTGCGTGATCACGACATATCACACTAGTGTCCCTCATGAGATCTATCTGAAACAAATCATCTAAAAAAATATCAGCTCAAAATATATATCCAAAATTCTAAAATTAAAAAGTATAAGGGAAAAGAAAATCATCACCACTAATCGAAGCTGTTCGGAATGTCCATGGTAACCATACGGAGCAATCTATTGTTGGGTGTTGTTTGGATTAACCACAAATTTTACAATAAGAATCGCTGAAGGAACCCGTCCTCAACGGTTTATACCTCCATCATGTATTCGATTATTCTTTCTCCCCACTTATGAGGATTATACCTATTTGCTTAAAGCGGTGAATGATGCGCCAGTCTGTATACCCTCCATCCCTTCGCAATCGATGCAGCTCCTCGAGGGCCTCCCCGTGATTAGAAATTTGGATGAAGGAATTTTTCCAATGTGGCCATACTATCGCAATTCCCTGGGTGATCTCCCTCTACAATCTAAAAAAAATTAGGTAGAAATTGGAGATCCATGAATTATATTGTCTCTCGATATACTTCACTTGGTATGACCTAAAGAATTGTAGTTTATAAATTTATATATTAGTAAACTAAAATTATATTTTAAACTATATCAAAACCTCAATATTTACCTCATCTTCCTTTAGTAAAGCTAGAGAATGGTAAGATTGCAGATTTGTGACAAATTTCCTAATCTTTGGGGCGACCCATATGTATTATTCAAATGAGTTTAACATTAATAAACTAAATAAATGAAGAAAATAACATTGTTAAAAATTTACCTAGTCCCAAATGGAGCATTCGAGCAGTGAGGTTGTCAAATAGATGACCAAACACAAAAAATTCTTTGCCATGCCCAAATTTGTAGTTAATTAATAAATAGAGGCTGAGAGGAATTAATGAATAATGAAATAAGTTTAATTAATATTACGTGAAGAAGTACTTATAACACCCTCGCAAATTTTAAATTTAATAATGAAACTATCGGAATTGACTACCAAACACAAAGAATCAATGAATAATGAAATTATCGAAATCTCGGAAAGAATATTTCATTATTAAATTTAATACGGCATATCTACAATTGATAAATTTAGAAATCAATAGTGAGAACTTATTTACCCATTTTTATCTTTATTTGGTATTTGAGGAATTAATTAATTAATTAATCAGAAATTTAATTAATTGAGAGTCGATAAATTCTCAGTATCGTGATAATATCAATTGATAAATTTCATAAATCGATAAAATATTACGTTTTCTCGTAAAGATGGCATGAGTTGATGTCAAAGTAACCGATGAGACAACCGAATGACAACCACTTTAACTTTTTGACTATTAGGTATTTACAAGAATGCCATTCCCCAATTTCTATAAATAGAAGTTTCATTTCCTCACTTCTACTCTTCCAACTCTCCACAAATTCACCTACTTTTTTTCCGGCGACAACTCCGAAAAATGAGTATTTTCAAGGTAAAAATGAGTTATTTAGGGGTTTCAACCCAATTCTTTCCATCTCCAACCTCATTTTCTTTTTTTAATTAGAGGTTGTGATCGAGCTAGAATCAAGTGATCATCGAGCCTACGTGATCCAAGTGTCTTTGAGAGGTAAACCCCAACCTGAATAAAGAGTATAATCAATTTTGAGCATGTTTACTAGTTTTTCCCTAGTTGGTAATACATCATTACAAGTTTGTTTTTGAGATTTTAAGCATGTATGCATGTTTATCATGTTAAATATTTAGCCTAGAAATCGTATGATAGCCTAAGAATCGATATTGGGATCATTTGATAAATTTTGAGATTTTGTCTTCATTTTGAAATATTGAGCATTTATTCTGATTTTTCCATGTTTATGATATTTCTCATGCTTAGATTCGGACAGAGTTGGGGGACCGAGTTTGTGGTGGACTCTAGTGTAGTAAACCCGAGCTTGGAGGATTCGGGTGTGGTTGTGGGAAGCCCCTCTTTGTGAATACTGATGCAAAAGAAAGTAGCACGGGTTAGATATCGATGCAATAAGAACGCACGATGGGAGGCCATGGGTATATGGTCCTTCGACGAGAAGCCATGAGTATGTGGTCCATTTTGGTTTGAGGGGAGCATTATTGGGTATGGCAAACCCAAACGTCCCACATTGGAGAAAAAATGAAATAGTTATATAAGAGTTGTTGGATTTTGGCAAGCCCATGTCCTACATTGGAGAAACAAGGATGGGATTCCTTGTATATAAGAGTCCACCCAACTCCATTAGTATGAGGCCTTTTGGGAAGTGGTGTCCCAAGAACAAAACCGTGAGGGCTTGGCCCAAAGCGGACAATATCATACTAAT
>JAPKLW010000042.1:138587-214455 GCA_026898455.1 Plectranthus barbatus
AAAAAAACAAACGTATAAAAATAAAAACACATTAAATATTACATTATAATATATTAAAAAATAAAGTAAAAAAATCATTCAATGCCTAGAACTAATTTTGTTTAGTTTTATCATCAATAATTTTTTCTACGGCCAACACTTGTTTAAAAATAATTTTTAGTTTTGTAAATACTTTCATTGATATTAATTTTCAATTTTTAATGAGAATTAAGTTTTTTAATATATTATAATTAAATAATTAATTCTTATTTTTTTTCAATAATATTTTTATATTTATTTAAAGTATTATTATTTTTATATATCTTATCATTATTAAAATATTATAAAAAATGAAATATATAAAATATATATATTAATTATGAAATTAAAATTTTTTAAAAAATTAAATTAATATTTAAAAAAATGCCACTTGGCAAATATGTGGCAGTGAGTCAGCACCACATCAATGCCACGTGACACTTAACGGCTTAGTCAGCGACATGGAACAAAATTCCCTAACAGAATGAAAGTGTGGGATAAATTTCTCTAACAGCAAAAAAATGAGATAAAATCCCCTAATATGTAAAAGATTGAGATATATTTCCCTATTTTCCCTAAACTAAACTATGCACACAAATTTGAAAGTGAAAGGAAAAAATATTTGGAAAATTTCATAAGGAGATATGTAAAGTGAACTTGGGGTGCGCGCTTGACTAGATTCCTTTACGTTTATGCAGTTGGATTCACAAGCACACAACTATAGTAAATATCTTATATAAAGAGTGAATTTATATCAAATAAAAATAAATCTACTTCATTTATGTCAAGAAAAATTAATTGTCTATGTTAATTTTTTTTAAAAAAATCTTATGTTTAATTACTTTACAACTTATATTTTGTTAGAAAAATTCTTCCTTTTATTTTATGTTTTGGTGGGTCAAAGTCTGTAAAATCCATCTTAGTCAGTTTTTCAGCTTAGAGTCCAAAATATAATCCTTGTATAGGATTAATCGAGTTGTTATAGCTCTTAGATTCTGAAGACCATGCTAAAGACCGAACATAAGAAATGCTCGAGATTTGAAGAAGTGTACGTGCGTGAAACTTGGTTTCACAAAGTATGGCCAAGGCCTATACTGAGTTTGGGTACTCAGTATAGTATTTACCATACTGACTTATGATAAGTCGGTGTGAGGGCTGCCAATACTGACTATGAGAAGTCAGTATGACAGCCTTTATCTTCTTAAGTACGTGGTACACGAAGACAACCAAACTTAGTCAGACTTCAAGAATTGATTTCTAAGTAAAAGTCAGTATGAGGATATCCATACTTGGATTCCTCAGACTGAAACTTAGTCTGACACAAAGTTAGTGAAAAGTACACTAACATGGCAGAAAGCAGAGCAGAGCAGGCCTAATGTAGGGGCTATGATTAGACGACATTCTTCATGTCTCTAACGACTGGATTAATGAGGCTAACGGGTAGATTTCAAATTCATCCAAGGAATCTCTTATAAATACCCCGACATTTTGGACGAACCATATAGGGAAGAATCTCTCTAATAGCTAAGTCGTTACTCTGTCATTCTAACTACTCAAGCTCTCTGAATTTCTGTGTTTAACACACAAGACTTGAGTTCCTGACTCAAGTTATTCATTCCGTGCTAGTTGCTCAAAGCACGAGGCTAAGCTTAAAGCTTAAACTATTCTTTGGTGAATATATCTTCCTAAGATATATTCACAGCAGACAGTTTCCTTCTTTAAGGATTCTGATTCTCACGGGCTTTTGCCAACCTACTAAGTTCTGGGAAGAACAACAAAAATCCAACCACCGGGAAAAAAACTGCGGGGTGCTGTCCTCACTTCAACCTGAAGACTAAGCTTACAAGGAGTTCCTAGGTGAGTGACCACAGCAGACCGAAGGACAGAGCGCGATGGGCTGTGCATAGATCTTAAGGAGACTTGTATTATACTTAGTGAGTTTTCCAGACCAAGTGTCCGAAGAGTGGACACAGGATTTTTAGATCCGAACCACTATAAAATATCATGTGTTCTTTACTGCTTTCATTTAAATTTTTGCATTTATTAATTTTCTTAAAACTGACTTTCAAACCTTCAATAGTTGTCTAAGTATTGAAGTGTATTCTTGTGAAATTTACTTAAGGCTTATTCAACCTAAGCTTAACCTTTTAGAAACCCTAAGCTTAGTTCCAATCAGTTTAGGAGAACAAGTGCAACTTTAATCTTACTTCCGTTGCATATTACGTACTTTAATCTCGGGACCAACAAGTGGTATCACGCGCCAAGGTTCTTACAGACCAAGGTTGTGTTGAGTCGCTTAGGACCAGATCTATCTTTTCCTTGCACTTTGTTTGTTTTTGTGTATTCAAGCTTAGGTGCACAGAGATGGCACACATTACAAAGCTTCCCAAGTACACACCAGAAAATTTTGACATATGTAAGAAGCGCTCGCTGATCATGCTGAAGAATGTCCATCCAGAGATGGCCGAGGTTCTGTCCACCGGACCTATAAAAATCACTAAAGTAAACACTCAGCTCGGAGGAGCAACAAGCTCGGAGATAGTGAACAAAGCCTACACGGAGTGGACAAACGAAGATAGAATCCATTTTCAACTGGATTCGGTGGCCATGGATCTTATCTTGCAATCCGTACCAGAGCCGCTGGTTGTCGAAGCTCTCACCTACGACAATGCTAAGCAGATGTGGGATTTCCTTGGCACTCTTTGCCAAGAGACCGACCAAATGAAGCAGAACAAGCTTCAAGATTGTGTACATAAGTACGAGTCATTCCAAATGCTTCCGGGTGAAAATATTAAATCTATGGAAGCAAGGTTTAATGCCATTATTTGTGAACTAAAGAACTTGGGGAGAGAGTATAATATTGCAGATGTAAATGCGAAGATTCTCTCCAAAATGCCCAAGGAGGACTGGTTCATCAAGGTCACAAGCTTAAAGGAGAAGGATCTCTCCAAGATGACAACCAAGGACGTGTTTGCCCAGCTACAAGCCCAAGAGTGGGATATTCAAATGGCGAAGAAGATGTTGCCTTCTTCGTGAAGAGAGATTTTAAGAGAAGGCCTCAGAAGCCTTACCAAACTGACAGATCAACCGGTCAGACCTCTACGTCAAAGTTAGTGCCAAAACCTTCTTACCAGAAAAAGGAGGAAGAGAGCTCAATTGTTAAGCTTGAGGAACAGATGAGGAAGCTGACCAAGCTTCTTGAAAAAGTCAAAGCCAAGAATGAAGGTTCACAATCCAGTGAACATAAATTCAACAAGAGACCTCCCAATGCGTGCTTTGAGTGCAACTCCCCCAATCACCTCAAGTACGAGTGCCCGATGGTATCCAAGGAGGAGAGGGAATGCCTGAAGAGGGTATTCGAGAAGGAAGCTTCCAGAGCTGTCGCAAAGGACATGCTATCCAGAATTAAGGTGCCAGACATCTCAGATAATGATGATGGCTACTATACTTCAGATGATGAGGCCGTGCAAGAAGCATTCTTAGTGCTGATGGCCAAGCTTGGAGAAGAAGAAGGAGCATCTGACTCTGAAGAAGAAGGAACTGAAGTTGAGTCACAGAACTTGGTAAACATTTCAAACTCGATTTCTATTCCTATAGCATGCATAAAAGAGGACTCTGAATCTTATTGCTCGGATTTAGAGGATGTAACCCTCGAGGTTTTAAAGAAAGAATTTTCAAAATTTTATGAATTGAAAAATGTTTAGCTGGCGAGAATGCTTCACTAAAACTTCAAATTTCAAAACTGACTGAGGAGATCCAAGGATCGAAGTCAGTAAGTGATGAGCTAACCAAGCTTAGAGATAAGCATTCGACCTTATTTGAGAATTTTAAAACTATTCTGAAGAATGCGAATCTCAAAAACTGAAAATTGCTAGTGATCAAAAACTTATTTGCCCACTTTATTCAAGCATTAGCAAAGTTTTAGAAGCCCTAAACTTACAACAAGATTCATCTGATAAGTCAGAGCTAGGATTTTTAGAAAATATCTTGAGCAATCATGCATCAACCTATGATACTGGAAATGTTTTGAATCATCTTTTCAAAAAGGATTCTAGTTTAGAGGTTAATCTATTAGGCAAGAGAGTAGTCAATACAGACAAAGTCTCCTTAGTGGCCAATCAGGGCAAAGGGAAGAAGTCAGTTTCCAAACTGACTTCTTCACCTAAGCTTAAAAATAACTTGACTTCAAAGTCAAATAAACCTGAGATGAAGCCTACTAAGACTACGAAGTGGGTCAAGCAGACTGTTCCTAATGTGAGGAATCCCACTTCATCAGCTAGAACTGACCTTTGCAAGAGGTCAGTATCGTTTCTGGATTCTAGAAATCTGAGATTCTCCACTCATACTTCTTATGAGAAGAGAACTTATCCATATAGGAGGGGCACCTATAGGAGGTCTGAGCCCAAACATGTTTCCATTCCAAGGGTTATGAAGATTTTGCACCCCGGACTTGGTTTCTGAGAACCCAACTGAAACTTAGTTTCGAGAAACTCAGTTTCTGGGAAGTCAATTCCTAGAAACTTGGTTCCAAGAAACTTAGTTTCTGGCAAGATTTCACACACACACACCTTATTCCTTCTTACATGCATACAAATAACGTCCATTATTTTAGAAGGAAGAGAAGGTTGCTGCACCTAAGTTCATGGTGAAGCAAGTATGGATTCCAAATGGATGGGTCCATAAGACCTACCCAGCAGGACCCGAAGAAGCTCGAGTACCTTTGGCCTAACCTTCTTTGTTATGCAGAAACAGGGTCACCAAAGTCAGCTCAAGAATAAGAAGCGAGCTTGGATTTTTGACAGTGGGTGCTCTGTCCACATGACCGGAGAAGGAGAACTCCTCTCAAACTTGAAGATGGCGAGAAGACCCCCATTCATTTTTGGAGATGACTCAAAGAGGAGAGTAATCGGCAAAGGATGCCTAGAGTATAATGGGATCACCATCAACAATGTGTCCTTAGTCACCAACCTCAATTACAACTTGTTGAGTGTCAGTCAGCTTATCCAATCTGGATATGAGGTGACTTTTGCTGAAGAAGATTACTTAACCAATGATAAAGACTCCAAGGAGACCGTGCTAAAAGGAATGAAAAAAGGGAGTCTATATATTGTGGATTGGGAGAGTGGACTACGTGACACGTGCCTTGTCGCAACAATCTATGTAGAATAAAAGGCTTACCCACTTGAACTTTCAATCCATCAGACACTTAGCAAAGCATAAGCTTGTGGAAGGCCTACCGCAAGCTAGAAACTTAGTTATAAGAAACTCAGTTTCTGGCAAGGTTTCGCACACACCCACTTCTCCTTCCTACATGCATACAAATAGCATCCATTATTTTAAAAGGAAGAGAAAGGGAGATAAGGTTGCTTCACCTAAGTTTAAGGTGAAGCAAGTATGGATTCCAAAGGAATGGATCCATAAGTCTAACCCATCAAGACCTGCAGAAGCTCGGGTGCCTTTAGTCTAACCTTTTTTGTTTTGCAGGTACAGGGTCATCCAAAAGTCATCTCAACAAGAAAAAGCGAGCTTGGATTTTGGACAGTGGGTGCTCTGCCCACATGACCGGAGAAAAAGGACTCCTCTCAAACTTGAAGATGGCGAGAGGACCCCCTGTCAATTTTGGAGATGACTCATAGGGGAGAGTAATCGACAAAAGATGCCTAGAGTATAATAAGATCACCATCAACAATGTGTCCTTAGTCACCAATCTCAATTACAACCCGTTGTGTATCAGTCAGCTTATCCAATCTGGATATGAGGTGACATTTGTTGAAGATGATTGCCTAATCAATGACAAAAACTCCAACGAGACTGTGCTTAAAGGAGTGAAAAAGGGGAGTCTCTACATTGCGGATTAGGAGAGCGAACAACCTGACATGTACCTTGCCGCAACAAGCTCATCCTAAGAAAGAGTCAACTGACTATGGCATAAGAGGCTTAGCCACCTGAATTTCCAACCCATCAGACACTTAGCCAAGCATAAGCTTGTGTCGCCTACCGCAAGCTGGGTTCAAGAAAGAAGAAGGTGTCTGCAAAACATGCAAGATGGGGAAGCAAACCAAAGCTTCATTCAAGAATCGCCCCATCATAGCAAGCACAGATAGGATCCTTGAACTACTTCACATGGATCTGTTTGGACCAGTCAAGCCACCCGCCATTGGAGGAAAGAGATTCAGTCTCGTTGTAGTAGATGACTACTCGAGATATTCATGGGTGAGGCTATTGAAGACCAACGATGAAGTCAAGCTTCAACTTCCAGATTTCATCCTTCAAGTGCAAAATAACAAGGGAGTCACCGTGAAGAGAATCAGATCTGACAACGGGACTGAGTTTTGCAATGGTCATCTGATGGATTTCTGTGATGATGCTGGCATCGCTCATAAGAAGTCAGCTCAAAGAACGCCCCAACAGAATGGTCTTGCTAAGTGAAGATACAGAACACTCAAGGAGGTAGTGAGGACTATGCTTGCTGAAGCTAACTTAAGAGAAGGTTACTGGGGAGAAGCTTTGATGACGGCGTGCTATATTCGGAATAGAAGCGCTATCAACAGTCGTCATCACAAAACCCCGTACGAAGTCTACAATGGTCGTAAGCCTTCTATAGCTCATCTACGTGCTTTTGGTTCTCCATGTTACATCTATAACAATGGAAAGTCTAAGTTTAATACTTTCAGTCCCAAAGTTGATGAAGGTGTGTTCCTTGGGTATGGACACCCTTCATACAAGGGATATAGAGTATTCAATAAGACCACTAGACTTGTGGAAGTAACATGCTCTGTTGTTTTTATGAGTCTATTTTAGTGCACAGGACCTTGAAGGACCTGGAGCTTGGTGATCACGACATCAAAGATGCCTTCGAGAAACTTATTTCTGAAAAGGAAGACCCTAATGAAGTTTCTCAAGCTAGATCTATGAAAGATCATTCAAGTATTCCAGAGGACCAGACCGGTGATGCAACTGACCTTGCTGTGGCCATAGATTCACTATCAATTACGACATGTATCAATCCAGGGGGAACCTCAGGCGTTCAAGATGAAACTCAGTTTGGAGGCCGAACTGACTTACTTGAAGATGAAGAAGTTCATCATGAAGAGGTTCAACTTGCAGTGAATCAAGAAGATCAAGGAATGCAAATTGTGAAAGTCATCACTGGTGAAGAAGATCCAAGTCTAGGAGATGAAGATCAAGTTCTTATTCCAAAAGATCTATCAATGGTGGAACAACCTTAGTTTAAGTTCTAGTATCGGGAACAGATGGTATTGAGTATCATGGAGCATTCATTCAACCTGTAAAAGTCATTCAGCTCTAGAAGCCAAAATGGTTAAGACACCATCCAGAAGAAGCCGTGCTTGACGATGTTGCAAACTCAGTATGTACGAGATAAGGTAGCGCATTGCTTACTTGTTTTATCTCTCAGATACTAGAGCTCACGAAGATTGAAGATGCTCTGAAGTCAACTGGCTGGATCAATGCCATGCAAGAGGAGCTTGCTAAGTTCAGGAGAAATGAAGTATGGTACTTGGTAGATCGACCGAGTCATCAGTTAGTCATCAAAACCAAATGGGTATTCAAGAATAAGATAGATGAGACCGAGAACATAGTAAGGAATAAAGCAAGGCTCGTAGCAAAGGGATATGCTCAATCGAAGGGATCGACTTCGACGAAACTTTTGCTCCAGTAGCCAGACTTGAAGCTATCAGACTTTTCCTCGCTTATGTCGTGCATTACAACTTCATAGTTTTCCTGATGGATGTGAAGAGTGCCTTTCTGAACGGGGGGCTTAAAGAGGAAGTATATGTCGAATAGCCCCCAAGTTTTGAAGAAGGAAATCAAGTTTAGAAATTGAGGAAGACTCTCTATGGTTTGAAGCAAGCACCCCGAGCTTGGTATGAGACCTTGTCTCAGTTTCTCCTCAAGAATGGTTTCTAGAAAGGCAAGATTGGCACTACACTGTTCAGGATAAAGGATGGAGCATACATCCTTCTTGTTCAGATCTATGTCGATGATATTATCTTCGGATGCAAAAACTTGAAGCTATGTGAAAGATTTTTCCAACTTTTGCAAATCAACTTCCAGATGAGCGTGATGGGTAAGTTGACTTATTTTCTGGATCTTCAAGTTATTCAGTCTGAAGGAGGAATCTTCATCAATCAAAATAAGTATACCAAAGACTTGATCAACAAGTTTTGTCCAGAGAAGACCAAGCCCTTGAGGATTCCTATGAGCCTGAGTGCTCAGATCAACCTTGATGAAGAAGGTGAAGCAGTCAACCCAACTATGTACAGAGGCATTATTGGATCGCTATTGTACTCAACTGCAAGTAGGCCAGATATTTCCTACTCAGTTGGAGTATGTGCAAGGTTTCAAGCTAATCCAAAGAAGTTGCACATGGAGGCTGCAAGAAGGATTGTGAAATACCTTAAAGGGACAGAATCCTTAGGTATTTGGTACTTTCTCTCTATGTGTTTGCTTGCCCTGTGAGACCGCGGTTCCTTTGAGTTTGCCACTGCACCGGAGTTATCACAATAAATTGTGATGCTCCTCGGCAAACTCAGGATCACGCCCAACTCTAAAAGGTAGTTCCTGAGCCACACTCCCTCTTTCGAGGCATCGGAGGCGGCGACATATTCTGCCTCCATGGTGGAGTCAGCAATGCATTTCTGCTTTGACCTCCTCCAAGATATAGCTCCACCTCCCAGGGTAAACACATATCCTGAGGTAGATTTCTTCTCATCCTGGTCTCCTTGGAAATCCGAGTCTGTATATCCCACAGGGCACAAATCCTCACTTTGATAAACTAGGCAGAAATTCCTAGTTCTTCTCAAATACTTGAGGATGTGCTTTACAGCAGTCCAGTGCGCCTGTCCAGGGTTAGACTGATATCTTGCTACCATGCCAACGACATAACAGATATCTGGCCTGGTACACAGCATCGCATACATGAGGCTACCCACTGCCGAAGCATATGGTACAAAACTCATCTCATCTTTCTCCCGCTGTGTCTGAGGACACTGCCCACTAGAAATATGAACACCATGTCTGAAAGGTAGAAAACCTTTCTTGGCGAGTTGCATGCTGAACCGGGCAATCACAGTATCCACATAGGATGCCTGGGATAAGCTCAATATTCTTCTCTTACGATCTCGTAAGACCTTAATCCCAAGAATGTGGCCAGCTTCTCCCAAATCCTTCATTTGGAACTGTTCGGATAACCAAGCCTTGATTTCCGACATCACTCCCTCGTTGTTTCCAAATAGGAGTATGTCATCAACGTAAAGTGCAAGGAAGACCACACTCCCACTGACACAAAGTCGGTAAACACAACTTTCATTTTCCGACTGTGCAAATCCATAGGATTTAATCACATCGTTGAAACGTAAGTTCCACGACCTTGAAGCTTGCTTAAGTTCATACAAGGACTTCCTAAGCTTCCAGACAAGATGTTCTTCGCCCTTGCTTATGTAACCCTCGGGTTGCTGCATATAGATGTCCCTACCTTCTTCAAGGTAACCGTTTAGAAAAGCGGTTTTGACATCCATCTGCCAGATCTCAAGGTCTATATGCGCAGCTATGGCAAGGAGTATCCGGATGGATTTGAGCATGGCTACGGGTGAAAAGGTTTCGTCATAGTCAATGCCCTTTTTCTGACTATAACCCTTTGCCACCAGCCTGGCTTTAAAAGCGTGATCTTTCCATCCGCCCCTTTCTTTCTCTTGTATACCCATTTGCACCCTATGGCCCTAAAGCCATCCGACAAATCAGTTTTCTGGTATACATCCATAGCAGTTATGGATTCAATTTCAGAATCCATGGCGACACGCCATTTGGCAACATCCTTGTCCTGCACTGCCTCTTCGTAAGTCAGTGGGTCAGAGTCCTCATGTTCGTCTTCCGGGCTCAAGTCTGAAGACTCACCCACAAACATGTACCTTTCCGGCCGGAAAATAACTCTCCCACTACGACGAGGCATCAGTGCCGTGTCAGTAGTAGGTGCAGTGACTTGTGGTCCTGCACCTTGCACTGAAGAATGTGTCTGCGGTGCTGTACCTCTCACAGGTGCACCCACATCTACACGTCCTCTTCCCTTGGAATTGCATTCTCGTTCTAAATTTCTTGAAGAACAATATCACTCCTTGACCTGTGATTACTCACATACTCGTCCTCCAAGAATCTAGCGTTGGTGCTAACAACGACTCTTTGACTCTCAGGACAGTAAAAGTAACCACCTTTCGTTTGCGTGGGATACCCTATGAACATCATTACTTTTAACCTGCTTTCTAACTTATCAGGTTCCTTCGACAGTACGTGTGCCAGACAGCCCCATACTCTAAACTTGCACAAACTAGGTTTGCGACCAAGGAAGAGCTCAGAAGGCGTCTTAGGAACTGATTTAGAAGGCACCATATTAAGCACGTAAGCTGCTGTTTCCATTGCGTAGCCCCAAAACGAAATTGGTAAGTTTGCATAACTCATCATTGATCTTACCATCTCTAGAAGAGTCCTATTTCTTCTTTCAGCTACACCGTTTTGCTGGGGAGTACCCGGTGCAGTCCACTGGGATGTAATCCCATTTTCTGACAAATATTGCAGGAACTCGTTACCGAGGTATTCGCCACCGCGGTCAGATTGCAGTGACTTGATAGTTTTCCCAACCTTCTTTTTTACTTCAGCCTTGAACTCTTTGAATTTCTCAAAGCATTCAGACTTGTAGCGAAGCAGGTAAACGTATCCGTACCTTGAGTAGTCGTCAATGAAAGTGACGAAGTACTCGTACCCTCCACGAGCCTGCGTGGACATCGGTCCACATAAGTCAGAATGGATCAATTCCAACACTTCCTCTGCTCGAGACTGACTAGCCTTGAAAGGCCTAGTTGACATCTTGCCCTCGATGCAGGATTCACAGACTTGATAAGGTACAGCCCGAACTAGGTCCAATGTACCGTCATCTGCAAGTCTCTGAATCTGCTTCAAGCTGATGTGACCCAGTCTCAAGTGCCAGAGATATGTAAGATCCTCATCAGAAGAAGTAAGTTTTCTCTTTCTAGGATTTTCAATTACGGATGAATTACATGCAATACTTGCGGAAGACTTATGATTACAATTAATAACATAGAGAGAATTATTCAGCATTCCACGACAGATAACACCGTTATTACCAATGATAGAAACACCATTATCAAAAATAACTGAATATCCATCAACATAAAGTTTGGAAACTGAAATAAGGTTTCGCCAAAAATCCGGCACGTACAAAACATCTCTGAAAGTTAAAACAGAATCATCAAAGTACAAGGTGAAATCTCCAATGGCAGCTGCACTCACTTGTGCTGCATTCCCCATCGAGATGGTAACCTCGTCATTCTTCAGCACCCTCTTCGGTGTGAACCCCTGCAAAATGTAACAAACATGATCAGTAGCTCTAGTATCCACTACCCACGAATGAGTAGAAACCGATGCTAAACATATTTCCGTTACAAATGCAAATGACGTACCTTGTCCCTTGGCATTCGGACAATCCACCTTTCCGCATCCAGCACACTCATTCTTCTTTGGAGTGACCTTGACTCTCTTCCCCTTCCTAGACTTGCTATCACTGCCTGTTTTCCTGAACTTGCTCTCTGCACCATCGTCTCCAACCTTAGAGGTTGTTGAACTAGTACTAGAACCAGACAGAACAGGTTTCCGTACTCGCATGGTGGATTGCTCTATTACAAGGTCCTCAAGTAGCTCATGCAGAGCATACTCTCCCTTTGCAGCAACCACCTTAAAGTCATAATAGGATTCTGGAAGAGAATTCAGGATAATATCAATCTCGCCTTGCGCACTGATATTACCACCCCACACAGTAAACTGTCTCATGAGGTCAATCATAGACATCATGTGCGTAGTCACTGAACTATCCTCAACCATCTTCTTGCACACAAGATTGTGCACAAGCTTACAGTTAATAGTTCGCTCCACTTTGCCAAAAGCTGTCGAGAGTTCCTTCCAAAGCTCTCCAGCCCTTTCGAGGTGTTCATACTTATGCCTTAATTCTCTAGACAGGGAACCCGTGATGAGCCAGAAGGCAAACTCATCAGCATCCTCCCATCTTTCATAGAATTCAAGCTCAAGCTCGCACACTCCTCTTTGAGAGCGCAACAGTGGATCCATGTAAAGAACATGTGCTTGATTTTTCAGATAAAGGATGTGTTTTATGCAGAAACTCTATTCATGGAAGTTTGGACCAGTTAGAGGATTGAGAGCAAGTATATGATCGACAGTAGACATAGACATATCTGAAACAATAAAGAATCTTAAATAAGAACATACATGTAGAACTTCGAAAACAAATGCATTGAAAACCTTTAAATAAATCAAATACAAATGTTTTCCACTAATTGCCCAAGAGTTCCCACCGCAAGCTACACTCGTAGACGTTTACGATGTCACCCTCAACCAGAACTGCGGGTTTTAAGCCCCAATCCATTTAATTTCACAACCATGTCAGGATGCTTTTGACACTAGAAATTAATAATTAGTGAAAACCTTAGACCAAGCCATCTCTCAAGAACAAGGATGCAATTCTTGCATTATATTCTAAGATGCTTCTAAGCAATTAACCACAAATTTAACTCCGGCCAAAAGAGATATTTTAGCATGGCACGTAACCATACCGTACAACCCTTAAAGCTTTTGTTATCTATAATTTAAATCAATCCTAGAATACTTGTGAAAGAGATCTACACAAGCTACACTCGTAGACGTTTACGCAAAACCCTCCCACTATTCACATGATTTAAATTGTTTGTCTAGACATCCCAACAACCGTACCCATGCACCTCTAGGAACTAGCAAGCTACACTCGTAGACGTTTACTAGAACGAGAGATACACTTACAGCCTAGGACCGCTTTGTGGAGGTCTATTGATTTTAATTAAAAAATCCGCTTAGTATTTTTCTTTTAAAAGGTTTCTTTATGCGCACATATAATTTCCTTATCATTATATTTCCCAAATTTTTGCATGTAATAATACAAGCCCAAAAATTCCGAAAATATAATCCAACAAGAAATTAATCACATAAGCATGCTTGGAAAGCTGTAAATAATAAAAGCAGTAAAACATGCTTTTCCTATTATCAACACATGCTTAAATTAGCGCACATAATAAATCACATATCATACGAGGATAATTAAGACAAACAAAAAATTCCTCGTGGCACCAAAAATAGAAAAAATAAATTCTATCTATTACAATTTGAATTAATTTGGATAATCCCAAATCTTTTTCAAATCTTTCAAATCTTCAAGGGCCTCCAAATATTGATCCACCAAATCTTTTTGGGATTTAGGCCTTTGTAATCTGATGATTTGCCCTAACCCTAATGCAAACCCTAGGGTTTACACAGGATTGCACAAACCACCAAAAACACGAGCCACTGTGACGGGACAGCGTCAGCCGACGACGACCACCGCCGCCGCCAGCCGACCGCAGCCCTGCGCCGCCGCGCCCCCCATCCAGCCCTCGCGCGCGCGCAGGCCGCGCGCCTGCCGCGCCGCGTGCCGCCGTCCGCCGTCGTCCTCGCCGACCCTCCATCGGCTCCGTCTTCGTTCTTCGTCCTCGACCCGTCCAATTAAAGATTTTGAAAAATAAAAAATACAGAATCTATTCTATTACAATTTTTCAAAATCTACACTAATCACGGATTTTCTCGTGATTTTACAAAATTAATTAACCCTACACGGATAAACCACCGTGGGTTGAATTACACGGGTTGCCACGAGGAACAATTACCAACATCCACAAAATAATAAATTCATACATGCATATCGAATTTAATTATGAACAATAGAGCCATAAATCAGAAACCTGGCTCTGATACCAACTGTAGGGTTTTCCCGTGAACCGAATCACCAAAACCAAACTGAACCGGATCGATTTATGGATATTGTGCACAATTAAAATCATAACAAACCCTAGCATGCTCCTATGAATTTAATACCGAGATTTGTGGATTTAGGGTTTACCGTAACTCCGTCGAGTCTGATCCGATCTTTTGCGTTTGAATTTCCACTTTCAATTCAACCACGCAATTTTGATTTAATCTGCGGAAACAGAAATTAGGATACTAATTTCTAGAGAAAATCAAAAATAAAGAAAGCAAGAGAAAAGAATTCTATTCTCCAGATCAGGTCTTTAGATCTGTGTCCCAATGCTATTCAGATCTACTACTGGTGAAGACTCCGTAGATCTGTATTCTGAGTAGGACCAGAATCAAAATTCTCCTCCTTCTTCTCCCAAAAACGGTGCCCCCTTCTCTCTCTCTAGGTTTAGTGTGTTTCAACTGTGTTACAACTTATGAGAGAGAGCTGTCTATTTATAGACCTAGGGTTTTATCCCTAATGGGCTTTTGGGCTCAATTCAGCATATTTAATTGGGTCAGACCTGAGACCTAATGCAAATAATAAAGTGGACCTATAAATTAATTAATTCCCATGTCCACAACCCAGGACACAATTAATTAATTAATATTAATTTTTTTTCACCACAGAATTAATACTGACCTACCCTTTTATTACCACGTTATGAGAACGGGCTGCATTAATTGAGAATCCCCATATTTAAGGTTACCGAACATCCATTAATTAATCGGAGCCTCTGACAAGCTCTAACTACAATTAATTAATATCTTATAATTCCTGAGTAGTACCACTCAAACCTTATCACTCGTACCTGAAATTAATCAGCCTGCAGGACTTTGACACGATGAATGTTATTGAGCTCCTCAGGGAATGTCCCCATCCTATTACTCGGATATGGTTACCAAAACCCAGTGTCAGGCGGTACTACACAAACTGCTATTACCCAAGATGCGGATATACGAGCACGTTACTTAGTATCACTCAAACCTTATAATATACGAGCTCTAACTACAATTAATTAATATCTTATAATTCCTGAGTAGTACCACTCAAACCTTATCACTCGTGCCTGAAATTAATCAGCCTGCAGGACTTTGACACGATGAATGTTATTGAGCTCCTCAGGGAATGTCCCCATCCTATTACTCGGATATGGTTACCAAAACCCAGTGTCAGGCGGTACTACACAAACTGCTATTACCCAAGATGCGGATATACGAGCACGTTACTTAGGCTCTTCACCGTGGCAAGTCAAAGCAACAGTCAACCCGTGCAAACCCCTGAACCTTTGTTAGGATTTGGACTCAATCATTATAACTAGATCTTGTATTCGCTGATTTCAGACAGACGAATACATCTCACTACGGTCTATCAATACGCCATCTCTGCGTACCAGCATGTCAAGTAGCCAAGACAGACTACTTATTCCAACAATGCCGCAACCATCCGGACAGATGTATCTTCATACGCTATCTCGGCTGTGATCAGGTTTATGTCTCACTAGGTCAAGTGATCATACTGTCTTCTGCGATCTACAACACGCCGTATGATCGTCCCTATCGGTGAGACAAGAGGATACCATTGTTCATACATGTAAGATTGTCAACAGATAGGAGAAATAAACTGTTGTATACTCATTATAATAAATGCTTTCATTATACAAAACCCATCAATAAGAACATAAACTTAAATGAAAACAGTTAAGAACACAAGATATTTTATAGTGGTTCGGATCTAAAAATCCTACTTCCACTCTTCAAACACTTGGTCAGGAAAATCACTAAGTATAATACAAGTCTCCTTACGATCTATGCACAACCCGTCGGCGCTCCATCTTTCGGTCTGCTGTGGTCACTCACCCAGGAACTCCTTGTACGCTTAGCCTTCAGGTTGAAGTGAGGACGACACCCCACAACCTTCTTCCTGGTGTTTGAATGTTTGTTGTTCTTCCCAGAACTTAGGTGGTTGGCAAAAGCCCGTGAGAATCAGAATCCCAGAGTAGGAGACTGACTGCTGTGAATATATCTTAGAAATATATATTCACCAAAGAGTAGCTTATGCTATAAAGCTTCAGCCTCGTGCTAAAAGAGAGTAGCATGGAGAGACAACTTGAGTCAGGAACTCAAGTCTTGCGTATGGAAACATGAAAACTCAGAGAGCTTGAGTAGTGATTTGAGCAGAGTATCAACTTAGATATATGCTCTTCGTTGTGCGTATTTCGTAACCTTTTAAGGTTGAAGTGCAGACCTATTTATAGAGGAATCCTCGAGAAGTTTAAATTTTTGCCCGTTAGACACATTAATCCAGTCGTTAGAAACATGGAGAATGTCGTCAAATCATAGCCCATACTATAGGTCTGCTCTGCCATGTTCTGCTGTGTCAGTGTACTTTTCACTAACTTTGTGTCAGACTAAGTTTCACTCCAAGGAACCCAAGTTTGGATATCCTCATAGTGACTTTTACTTAAGTAAGGATATACCGAAGTCAGACTGAGTTTAGTTGTCTCCGTGTATCTCGTGCTTACAAGGTAGGGGCTCTCATACTGACTTCTTATAGTCAGTATAGGCAGACCTCATACTGATATCCCATGGCCAGTGTGGTAAGCCTCATACTGACTTCTCATAGTTAGTATGGTAAGCACTATACTGAGTACCCAAACTCAGTATAGGTCTTGGCCATACTTGGTGAAAATCAAGTTTCACGCACGTACACTTCTTCAATTCTTGAGCATTTTTTATGCTCGGTCTTCAGCCACTAGTAACTATTACAACTCGATCGATCCTACACAAGAATTACAGTTTAGAACTCTATAAACTGAAAAACTTACGAAGATGACTTTTACAACCTTTGACCTACCAAAACATAAAGTAAGAGGAAGGATTTTTTAACAGAAATCCTAACAGATTCCGAACCACTATAAATATCCTGTCTTATTTACTTGCTTTATTTAAGTTTCTGCATACTAAGTTTCCAATTACTTACTTTGAAACCTTCAATACTTGACTAAGTATTGAAGAGTATAACTTGAAACTTACTTAACAACCCATGAGCTCAACTGGCTCTTTGTTAAACTGAAAACTGAGTCAAGTCAGTTTTCATAACCAAGTGCAAGAACTTTAAACTTCCGCTGCATATTTCATTACTCTGATTTCGGATCAACAGTATTTCAACTAGCCAAGATTCAGCTCAAAAGCAGTAATTGAAAACGGGATTTGAAATCAAATAGCAAGAACACATATTTTAGGGATTAATTCCATTCCTGTATAACATGCACTGATAAAACCAATCAAACAAACCAAATTAAGCCTGTTAAGGTGGAATACCAGATTATTATTGTATCCTCACCCGTCAAGAAAGCATAAAATTGATTATTAAAATTCTATACTTTTCTGGTCTCTAGAACTATTCAATAACTCCTAAGAACCACACGTTATTCTTACGATTAATTTCCTTATTCTCAGACAATAATTACGAATTCCTATTCTGTTAACAATTATCATCTTTTGAGTCTCAAGTGCGCTAGCAGTCTAAATTCATGGTTGACCATATTAGATTGTGACTTAAACCATGAATTCCTCAAGTGTTAAACAGGAGGGTGACTAATGTGTACTTATAGTAGGGTATGGTTTGGTTAATTAATGTATTGTAAAATAAAATCAACGAAAATGAAAGTTTTTAAACAGTCCTATCTTTATGGCGATCGAATCACAACACATATCGATCGTCGCATAGCCCTTCATATACATCCTGACAGCCTTCTTTGCAGCGATTGCTTCACTTCACGTTGCCCGACACAGCGACTGCCATGAAACTGCAGCGACCGACACAAAAGTGTCGTTTTTCCAGCCTTTTCCCATCATTCACCTTTTATATTCATTTTTTCTCACCAAAACATGCAAAAACACCAAACACTAGGACAAACATATAACGCCCACAACTGACCTTCCCAACTTTGGGGGGCGCTACAGTCGAGGCCATCGATTTTCAAACATATTTCACAATTTAAAATAGCGGAAGACTTAGGAAAATTTAAGAGAACAATTGAAATAACATTTAAATGCATTCAGTGTTTCACAAAAGATAATTTAGTAAATGCGTTAACCATTTGTTTCAAAATATTAAAACACGAAAAGGAATAGAGTTCAGAGCGTGTAGCAGCGGTGTGTGCAGCGTAGTGGAGATATGCATATGAAGATGCATATCTTAGGATCTTTCAAAATCTATACAGTCCTTGCTTCGCCGATTTACACCCTGTACTCCCATCCTTGCTGCTTAACCTGCGTATTTTAGAAATAATACGAGGGGCTGAGTACAATTGTACCCCGTGGAAACATGCTCGAAAAATACATTTTAAATAAGAATGCTATACAACTCACACAGATAAACACGGGGTTTTGTTGAAAGAAACCATGTTATCTAAAATATTTTATCACGCGCGTGCTATTTTACATGTATTGTATCTGTTTACCGTTGTGTAACTGGAAGCTGGCCCACTTCCGAGTTACTAAGTACAGCTGGGAATGGGCGAACCACTCGACCCACTGACATCACTTAGTGCACTAGCCTCAGTTTAAAACCTTGAGACCCGATCGATTTTTAACCAATTAACCTGGATCCAATAATCTGTGGGGTCTTCTTACCCCACTTCATAATTTGTGGGGGCTTTTCACCTCACTTCACAATCTGTAAGGCTACCAACCCTACTATTAATGAGTTCTAGCACAGCACAATCCTAGTTCCGTACTCATTAATAAAACTCTATGGCGATGGGAATCGATAGAGGACAGATACAATAGCACAAAACAATTTTGCATAATAATCAGTTAAAACAAAGCATTTTACACACTCATTTTTGGAAATGAAAGCATTTCATTTATACGTAAAATAATTCCCATCTGAGTTAAGCTTTTACTTGTCTAGATGTTTTTCTTGTTATTCGTGTAGTTGAGCGCGATCACTTTATCACTTATCTTCCTACAATAATAATATTATTCAACTGATTAGGATGGATGATCTAGGACATATATTTAACTCAATAATTTCCAACAATACTTCGCATGTTTCACCCTTCAACTAACATGCTTCAACCCTCCTTCAATCGAAATAAAATCAAACTCGAATCTCGATTTCATAAACCAACATCTTAATATTCTCATAACATGCTTGGACAATCATATATTAAACTCAGGAATCGAAAAGGACTCCAAACAAATCAAGAACGAACAAGCAAACAGAATTTTTTAAAACCAGGGGGCTGTCCCGAACGAGATAGGTCCATCCCGCTCGGAATGCCTGTCCCGAACAGGACACACTCATCCTGCTCGAAATGCCTGTCCCGAATGGTATACCTCTGTCCTGAATGGGATGCCTCTGTCCCATTCGGGACGAGTTGTCTTCTTCCTCGGCTCCGACGTGAACAACCCTGTAACTTCCGATTTCTTCCAATCTAACCACTTATATCCACATGCAAACACATTTACAAGTTCTAGACACTCGAGGAACACGTATACCCGCTGTAAAGTTTGAAAATACGACGGGAAATGAAGGTGGCGAAGCTCACCAGAAAAATGAAGAGCGACGACGGTGACAACTTTTCCAAGGTCCAAAATCAACTTGCAGGGTACCAAAATGTTCACTAGGAAGTAGGGAACACGAAAACATAAGCTATAGCTCAAGATAATCGCATATAAACGAGTTAAAATTCTTGAAATTGAAACTCACCACTTTCCAACGAGGTGACTTATCTCTTCCGTATCTCCTCCGATACTCAACCTTACGACGCGTACTTTAGCTCTACGGAAAGCTTGAAGAGAGGGCTATCAAATGGTGGTGGTGGTGTGGCTGGCAATGGTCTGCCGCGGACGGGATCTGGCCGGAAAGGGGGCAGCGAGGGAGGGTTTGGGGTGGAGGGTGACGCGTTTGGGGGAGGGGGAGGGGAGAGAGAAGTGAAATAAATTCCTATTTTCTTGTAATTTCTCCAATTTTTTGTATTTTGTGATAATTCCAATTCCACAAATGAGGTGTCAGTAGTTTAACATGCATTTGACACCTATTCCATGACTTATCTCCACATTAAATAAATCATAATTGAATCCAATTTTCCTATATCCAAATAATTCCATGCCTAATCTTCAAAAATTAATATCTCTCTCTTTGGATTTCTGAAAATTAATTCGATTAATTCGTTCTCATCCATATTTTATTCTGAGGCTTTACTTAGCTCGATTTAGGAAATGGACCTTCCAGACTTGAATTGCAAATTTGAATGTACTCTTGCTAGCAATAAAATAAATTATTGCACAAATTGAGAAGAAGATTATTTTATTAAAATAATCAAGCGATTAATTAGTTTAATTAATCTCGGTATATTACATCCTCCCCACTTTACAAAAATTTCATCACGAAATTTGCTATGGTTCTTCAAAAAGATCGGGGTATTTATTCCTCATTTTCGCCTCTAACTCACATGTTGCCTCTTCTCGTCCATGGTGACTCCACAACACTTTGACGAGAGAAATCGACTTATTCCTCAACTCTTGGATCTTCTGGTCCAAAATTGCCTCTCGCCTTTCCTCGTAGTGCAAGTCGGAATTTAGGACAATATCTTCCTGGCGAATCACGTCTTTCGGATAAAAAACATATTTCCTCAACTGCAACACGTGAAACACGTTGTGCACATTACCCATGTTCGGAGGTAAAGCCAGACGATAGGCCACTGGACCTATGCACTCCAAAATTTCGTCGGATCCTATGAAGTGTGGTCGTAGCTTTCCTTTCACTCCGAATCATATGATTCCGTTAGAAGGCGAGACTTTAAGAAATACTTTGTCTCCAACTTCAAACTATAGCTCGACTCTCCTTAAATATGCATAGGACTTCTGCCTGCTCTGAGCTTCCTTGATTCTATCTCGAATCTGACGAACAACTTCGATCATCTCACTAATTGCATCAGGCCCGAGAACTTGTCTCTCTCCTGCTTCATCCCAAAATAAGAGAGATTGACACTTCTTTCCGTACAAGGCTTCATAAGGAGCCATACCAATCGTCGTCTGGTAACTGTTGTTATACGCGAACTCGATTAACGGCAAGATTGGCTCCCAACTTCCTCCTCGGTCTGTGGGTGAAACGCTGTACTAAAATTTAGGCGCGTACCCAACACCTGCTGTAAGCTCATCCAAAAACGAGACATGAACTTTGCATCTCTATCAGATGTAATAGATACCGGCACCCCATGTAGTCTGACAATTTCTCGGGCATACAGTTGTGCTGATTTATCTGATCCATAAGTCACTCGGATTGATAAAAAGTGAGCACTCTTCGTTAGAAAATCCACTATAACCCATATCGCTGTATTTTCTCTCTGCGACTTCAGCAATCCCGTAACAAAGTCCATGTCGATATGCTCCCATTTCCATTCAGGAATGTCTAATGGCTGCAATTTCCCATACGGCCGCTGGTGTAAGGCCTTGACTTGTTGACATGCTAGGCATTTCTCTACATACAAGGCTACATCCTTCTTCATACCGTCCCACCAGTACTTGGTTTTCAAATCTTGATACATCTTCGTACTTCCTGGGTGAGGTGTGTACGCCGTATCATGAGCTTCACTCATAATCTCGTTTCTTAGGTCTTCATTGTTCGACACAAGAATCCTGTCTCTGAACATCAATGCACTGTCAGGCGCTTCTCTGTACTCGCCTGTCAGCTTAACTTGAATCTTTTGCCTCAACTTCTCTAACTCAGCACCAGATCTTTGAGCTTCAATGATTCTCTCTCTTAGATCTGGCACGACCGTCAAAGCTGCTACGTCATATCTCTTTCTTTCCGAGGGTGATATAGCTTCAAGATGAAGTTTCTTGAACTCCCTGATCAAATTGTCCTATCTTGTAAGCATACAACCCAATTGTGCCTCTCCTTTTCGGCTCAAGGCATCGGCTATGGAGTTTGCCTTCCCTGGGTGATAGTTTATTGTTAGATCGTAATCGTTTACCAATTCAAGCCATCTCATCTGCCTCATATTCAGATTCTTCTGCTCAAAGAAGTACTTCAAGCTCTTGTGATCTGTGAATATGACACATTTTACTTTATAGAGATGGTGTCTCCAAATCTTCAACGCGTGGATTACGGCCGCTAACTCCAAATCATGAGTTGGATGATTCACCTCGTGCGGTCTTAGCTGTCTCGATGCATCAGCTATCTCTTTTCCATCTTGCATTAATACACAACTGAGTCCATTCTTGGATGCATCGGTGTATACCTCAAAGTTCTTATCTGACTCTGGCACTGCTAAGACTGGTGCGGTTTTCAAAAGCTGCTTCAATCACTGAAGCTCTCCTCACACTCCTTTGTCCATTCGAATTTAATCCCTTTCTAGAGCAGTTTTGTCATTGGTTTCGCAATCTTCGAGAAATCCTCAATGAACCTTTTGTAGTATCCTGCTAGACCAAGAAAACTTCTAATCTCATTCGGCGTTGTAGGTGACTTCCACTCCGTCACTGTCTGGATCTTCGCCGGATCTACCTTAATACCATCGGCTGACACGATGTGACCAAGAAACGTCACTTTTCTCAACCAAAATTCACATTTGTTGAACTTGGCATATAACTTCTCATCCCTGAGAGTCTGTAGTACCGTTCTCAGATGTTGTTCGTGTTCTTCTTTGCTTTTCGAGTATATAAGAATATCATCGATAAACACCAAAACAAAGTTATCGAGATACGGATGGAATACTCTGTTCATCAAGTCCATGAACACTACCGGAGCATTCGTGAGTCTAAACGACATTACTATAAACTCATAATGGCCATATCTTGTCCTAAAGGCCGTCTTAGAGATATCTTCCTTTCGTATCTTCAATTGATGGTATCCTGATCAAAGATCAATCTTTGAGAAAGTGCTTGCTCCCTTGAGTTGGTCAAACAGGTCATCAATTCTCGGTAAAGGGTAACGGTTCTTCAATGTCAGCTTATTCAACTCCCAGTAGTCAATGCACATTCGCATTGAACCGTCCTTCTTAACAAACAAGACCGGTGCTCCCCAAGGCGAAACACTCGGCCGAATGTATCCCATATCTAACAGTTCTTGCAATTGAACTTTCAGTTCTTGCAACTCCTTAGGCGCCATGCGATATGGTGCCTTGGAAATCGGTGTCGTTCCCGGTTCCAAGTCTATTGTGAACTCGACCTGGCTGTCTGGCGGTAGTCCTGGTAATTCCTTTAGAATTACGTCTTCGAATTCCCTCACAATCGGCACATCTTGAACTGTAGATTCAGGCTTCTCTTCACCTTCTAAATACACCAAGAAAGCTTGATTCTCGGCTTTGCACAGTAACTTTGAAGCTTGCAGTGCTGAAATTACTGGTACTCTTTGCCTTCTTCTAAAACCGTAAACAAACGAATCTTCATTCTCTGGCTGCGGAATGATCACCTTTCTTTCATGACATAGGATCGTCGCCTTGTTCTCCGCCAACCAATCCATACCTAGGATCACGTCTACGTCTTGAATGTCCAACACGTTCAGCTCTGCTACTTGAATCTCGTTCTCATTTAACTTGATTCTCAAGTCACGACATACTAAGGTAGAGATAGTTGTTTCTCCTGAAGGTATTGCTACGTTCAAATCTTGGCTATTCCTTTCTACCTTAAGTTCTAATGCCTCAACACATGCAGATGCAATGAAAGTATGTGATGCTCCAGCGTCAAACAGTACCATGACAGGTATATCATTAATAATTCCCATACCTGCAAGATTTCCTTCATCGCGGTTCGATCTAAAGCATAAGCATTTGCCCTTCTTGGCTGCTCATTCTCTTCATGCTAATTTTCCTCCTGATGCCTTGGTGGGGCCTGATGTCTCTGTCTGTCTCCTCCGCGATTCCCGGCGTTACCCCTCCACGGTTGGCGGTTACCTCTCATCGCCCTGAGTTGTTGGTTTGCCGGCCTCTGAAAATTCTGGCGGTTTCCTTCTCTTGCTTGGGGTGAAGAACAATGATTGGCAAAATGTCCAAAACCCCCACAGTTAAAGCATTTGACTCCGCCTCGTGGACAATCACCGGTATGCCTCTTTCCATATTTAGGGCAATTCTGTTAGCCCATGTCCCTCGTATCTCTTCGTGGCATCGTCTGAGCATCGTTTCTCTGATAGGCCTGATTGAAGTTGTGCCTTTGGAAGTTCTGATAATTTCCTTGATTCGGGCACTTCTGACTTCCTTGCCCCTGATAAGTCTACCTCGGGTTTTCCTCCCACTTTCTCTTCTGAACCGGGGCTGGAATCTAAGTGTTGGTCCCGGTTTATCAGAGTGTATAACGTTACGCAGCGGAAATATTGAACTTATAAGTCTAACTTGCACTCTGTCCTGCTGGTTGGTCAGCTGACTGGCTGGCTGGCTGGTCAGCTGATAGCTCAACACTTAGAATATATTAAGCCTAGTTTGCACAGTTATCAGTTTTCAGATATACACCAGCACTTGAGTGCTGGGTTTCAAATACAAATTTAAGTACTGAAAGCAGATAAAGGCAAAGGATTTTTATAGTGGTTCGATCAACTGATCTACGTCCACTCTCCAGTCGACTCACTGGAAATTCACTAAAAGAGTAATCCGGTACAAAGTTCCTACGATCTATCTCCAGCTGGTAAATGCCCCGTCTACCAGTCCACTGGATCAACCGCTCCCGGTCCTTGTCCTTCTTCAACTCTTCGTCAGATGGATGGAGTGCGAGCACGTCACTTCAACCTCCTCCTCTGACTGGTTGGGTGTTGAGTTCTCCCAAGAACGTGAATCCTCTACGGCAAACTGCCCGTAATAACTCAAGAGCTGGCTGGCTCTGGAGCTGCTATGTTCTTTCTCAGAAAGAGAAAGAACACCAAGTGAGGTCTAAACTTACAAGCAGGAAGATTGAAGTCTCGTGTTTGAAAGATATCAACACACGGAAAAGCTTTAAAGAAAGCCTCGAAAGATGCTTGCTTACTAGCAATGAATGTTCGTTCTTTCGGTAGTTGGAGAGTATTGAATGTTCAGGATGCCAGCGTGTAAGCGTCGAAACTGGGAAGCTTCTTAAATGTTGGTAGCTCAGACCTATTTATAGACGCAGGATCCCATTCAAATTTCTAGCCGTTTGGACACATCCGGAATGGGTCTCTGTCCTCGGATGTACTTCAGACGGCGGCAGGTAGGAATTTCAGGAAAACTCCATACCTGTGTCTGCTTTTTCTGACACAGACCTCTTTGTGTCAGAACGGCATTATTTCGTCAGTACGAGGAATCGCAACTGGTGTCTTGAACTGATAGACTTTAAGGATATCCTTCCTTAAAGTCTTACTTTGTCAGTATATTCCTCAGACGAATCTTCTTTTTGTCTCTAAGACTCTGGGAGAGCGAATCTTGAATTCTGCTGGTAACATCCGACTGGTAGATCATACTGGTGATCTTGTGCTGGCAGTCTCTGCTGGTGACTTACGCTGGCACAATCTTAGTCTACCAATTTGTCTGATGTTAACCCTTTCTTGGAATCTCCCATGACTGGTGGCTTCACCGCTGGTGAATAGTGTCAGCCAGAACACGTATTCTGCTGGTAGGATTTGTCAGCCTCCTGCTGGTGAAATCCTTCCAACTGGTGAACAGTAGCCAGTCATTAGCTCTTGACTCCATGTTGATGAACAGTGTCAGCATGGGTCTGTCAGTCATCTGCTGGTGAGACTTCTCTCAACTGGTAAGCACATCTCATGCTGGTGAACAGTAGCCAGCATGAGTCTTGATCAGCTACGACTTACAACTCAAAAGACCTAAACAGGACTTTACATTTGAGACTAGAGCTATTCTAGAGACAAACTGACGCTGGTTGGACTTAGGATTTGATCCACCAAAACACTTAAACACCAAATCAAGGATCTAAGCTATCAACTGGGGAAGGGAAACTTAGATAATTCTCCCAACACTAAGTCTCCTGGGATCCCTACACAAGCATTTTCTTCTTGTTCTTGGAAGCTTCGATATCCAATGCCATGCTCAACAATTCTTGATAGCTTAATCCCTTGATTGTGGACAACTGCGTCCGTATGTCCTCTCACAGCCCTTCTCAAAATTCTTGGCCATCTTCTAAGGCGTGTCCGCCTGATGCGGCGCCAAGTGCAGTAGTTCCCCGAACTTGGTATAGTATTCTTCGACAGTCAGTTTGCCCTATTCTAGTTGGAAGAATTATACCTCTCTATCCCGTCTGTATTGTTTCGGGATAAACTTCTCATAAAGAGCCTCCATTAAACCTCTCCCAGTTCAGCTGGGGTCGCTTCGCCGGTGCTAGTGATTTCACGTAGGTTTCCCACCAGCAGTCGGCCTTCCCCTTTAGTTGGTAGGTCATGCAGTTGACCTTCTCGGCTTCAGTGCATTGCATGTGCCTGAAGATCTTTTCCAGCTCTCGGACCCAGTCCTCAGCAGCTGCAGGACCTCCTGTCCCGTCAAAAGTAGGTGGCTGATGTTTACGAAAAGTCTCCACCAATTTGACTGATGAAGTAACTAGTGCTCTCTCGGGTGGAGGCTAGAAGTGTGCATATTGCTCTGCTGCACTGTCCCCATCAGACATTATCTCATACTCGTCATGCTCTTGGAAAATGGGGATTTCTTCCAAGTATGGGGCCTCAAAATCATGTGGCGGATTGGCTCCTCCGCGACCTCTGCCTCTTCCTCGGCCTCTGCCTTGGTCACGTCCTCAGCCTCTGCCTCTTCCACGTCCCTGATTGATATTTTCCATTGTTCTCTCTTTCTGCAATGGTACAATCGGTTAGTAGTGATATAAATAACTTGTAGTGAACAACAACCATATCAAGAACGACATAATCCAAGGTTCCCAACATCTGAATCACAACAACTAATAATCGACCTAATGATAGACATACATGATATAACAGTACCATCATAATAAAACGGTAGTCACCAACGTTCTACAAGTCAAACACCATAAATAAAGTACATAACAATAATACAAATGATGTCAACGTCTCTACAAGTACACAACATAAATAGAAGTACAACAACAATATCAAAGTCAATAGGACCACTCAGACGGGTCCTCATCCTCCTCCTTTTCGTTCTTCATCTTTCCTTTTCCCTTATCCTGAGTCGCTGCCTTCTTACCTCTGCCACTCACTGTATCACTGAAAATGCAAATCGGCGCATGGATAGTCCCATAACCTCCAAACATGTCTGCCCATACACTCTCTGTAGGTCTCGGTAAATACTCCCTGCTATGCACGCCTGAATCCTGAGCCAAATTAGCCCGACTGGGCTCCTCGACGCACTGCAGTGGTGGCTGAACTGATGGTGCAGGCAGATCACAAAATCCTGGAGGTCCTATAGGGTCCTGGTACTGCGGTGCAAACTGTACTGACGATGTGGAAAAGTCGCAAAATCCATATGGGTCATAGGTTCCCATATGCTGAGGCTCGGGCGGAGGTAGTATATGAGCCACAGAAGGTGAAGGTGGTACATATGGAGTCCTCTGCAGTGGTGCACCTCCTGTCATGGATGCTTGAGTGCCCCTAGATGAAGCAGGTGAAGGGTTCCCATCAGCAACAACTTTCCGAATCAGATCTGCTATGAAGCGTCGGAAGCTCACTGCGGTGCCTGTAACACTATCACAGTGCAACCTAATCAACATCATCACCCAATTAGTCTACCGGTCAGGCATGAGATTGAGAGTTCCCTCCATCGCCTCTCTATCCATGACGCCATGATATCTGACTCTCGCCCATAGGTCTAGGTACTCCATCAAGGTAGGGACGAGGTTCTCCTCTGGAAAAGGAAGGTGCTCTCTGAACTGTCGGACTAGTCTCTGGTAAGGGTCCATCTGCCACATCAAACAAACGGTCAGTCCCAAAAGTCAACAAAATAACACAATGCATGACTTTGTGTCTCGGGGCAACCACTGTTCTCTGATACACCATGCCGAGGTTCCTTTGGATCCTCGTGCAGACATACTGACTCAACTCCGAGTCTGACTGCATCTGCCAGGCTCACCGTGTACATTCTGTACACCTAGCTGTTAACTTATAGTTTCCACAAGTCAACTCATTCTCACTACTCAACCATACTAAACTAAACAGAGAAATTTTCAATTTCGCGATATTCAAAAACCAAGTTCTAAGGTTCAGTCAGCTACGAGTGTCGTTTCACTCCACTCGAACAAATTAATTTCTAAATCACAACCAAACTCCACGTCATACCAAGTCTACCCAATGCCTTTTCAAGGCCAACTGTTAGTTAGTCAGTCCTGATCCATTCTAATATAACTTTTCATATAAATCTCAAAACTCCAACACCTATAGCTCAACTCACCAGTTAACACATCTTTTAGCAATAACTTGAACTTTACACTACTTGCAACATCTTTAAAACCAAACATTTGAAATCATCATTTCAAAGACCATCAAACCAAACAACTCCAACCATTTTCAAAACCAAACTAAAATTTTCAACAATTTCCAAAACCAACCAACAATTCCAATAGACTTTCAACACCAATCCAAAATTTAACAAATTTAAAAAACAACACAACAACCAACTTCTTTCATCAACCGAACAGTGTTAGCATCCCGCTCAACACAAAACCACTCACAACTTCATCAACATTTACAACCAATCTTTGTTCAACACTTGAACTATTTAAAATCCCTTCCAACCCATACTCAAATACTTTCAAAGTGACTCAAGAATAATCAAATTGCAAGCAGGTAACTTAAATCTTAAAAACGTATCTCAGGTTTCGCAGGATGGAGTAGGATGTAAACACGAGCAATCCTTTCAACCAACTTCCAAAATCAAACCGTTTTTATAACTCGAAACAATTTCAAAACAAGCTCAAAACGATTTCAAAACTTTTCAGAACCCATTTTAAAACCTTTCTTTAAAAACCTCGGCTCTGATACCACTTCTGTAACGCCCCCAACTGACATTCCCAACTTTGGGGCGCGCTACAATCGAGACCATCAATTTTCAAACATATTTCACAATTTAAAACAACGGAAGACTAAGGAAAATTTAAGAGAACAGTTGAAATAAAATTTAAATGCATTCAATGTTTCAAAATATTAAAACACGGAAAGGAATAGAGTTCAGAGCGTGTAACAACGATGTGTGCAGCGTAGTGGAAATATGCATATGAAGATGATATCTCAGGATCTTTCAAAATCTATACAGTCCTTGCTTTGCCTGTTTACACCCCGTACTCCCATCCTCGCTGCTTAACCTGCGTATTTTAGAAATAATACGAGGGGCTGAGTACAATTATACCCCGTGGAAACATGCCCGAAAAATACATTTTCAATAAGAATGCTATGCAACTCACACAGATAAACATGGGGTTTTGTTGAAAGAAACCGTGTTATCTAAACTATTTTATCATGCACGTGCTATTTTACATGTATTGTATCTGTTTACCGTTGTGTAACTGGAAGCTGGCCCACTTTCGAGTTACTATGTACAGCTGGGAATGGGCGAACCACTCGACCCACTGATATCACTTAGTGCACTCGCCTCAGTTTAAAACCTTGAGACCCGATCAATTTTCAACCAATTAACCTGGATCCAACAATCTGTGGGGACTTCTTACCCCACTTCATAATTTATGGGGGTGATAACTCTCTTAAAGAGTTATTATTTTGTGTCTAGATTAGTTAATTATGCGCTAAATTAGGTTTGTTTTATAGGATAAATAGTATAAAATAGGTAATTTGGTTAGTATATGAAATTAGGGTCTATTTTGCAGTAATTGTGTTAACTTGGAGTTTTGCAAAAGGAATTGTTTGAATAGTATCACAGGTCTCACTATGCTGGAGCATGACAGAAGCAAGAAAGAATGATATGATGTCGCAGCATAAGAGTGGCATAGCCAAAACTCCAATGAAGATCATCTGGGACCACAGCAGACAGGATCTTTGCACTTTTCAGATCTTGTCCCAAAAGCAGACACGTGTCGCTCAGGAGAGTCGTCAGAGCTGGAAAACAGATAGAGGAGCCACGTGTAAGGCCTGGATGAAGTTGAAAAGAGACAGGGAAGATATTTTGACAGAGGACAACAGAGAGAAAAAACAACAATCATTCAGGAGGAGATCGGCATAGGTTTTTGAGCAAGAATGAAGAGTTCGTGAGAAGCAGAGTGGCAGTTGCAAAAATCACGAATAGTTTATCTTCCCTTGCAAAACTTATTTGATATTCTGTTGTGGATGATGTTCGTAGTTATGAACTTGAATGTTATTTTCGTTTTAACTATTGTAAGCATGAGCTAAACTTTTTAAGCTCGGGTTATTGACTGGTTGTCTCCTTGAATATATGTTGAAGCTGTTTTTTTTTGTGATAAATCTGGTGTTTGAGTATGATTTTGGTTTGATTGTCTATCTAAACACGACAGTGGCAGGTAGAGATCTCGCCTAGTGAGACCGAGAGGAGATCTAGGATGAGGAAATCATGATCAATCTTACGTTCTAGTGTAGACATACATGGAATCTAAGACTTGTAAAAGCCCCTGTTCTGAAATGGATTGTTTGAAGGCAAAACTTACCATAGACATATGGAGGTTAGCACAAAAATATAGATCTAGTGCTATGATGATAGACTAGGCAGAAAGGAGAGTGGCTGCAAGACCCAGTATTATTGCATGAACAATGCTACAGCATATAGGAGAGGAGATAAACAAAAGTCAATAACCCGAGTGCATTTTATAATCGATTTCAAAACCATATTTTAGTTGTTTATGCTTATTTTGTGGCAAGAAATAGTATTAATTGTTTTAGCACTGTTGGGTTACATTTTATATGCTTTCCTTTTGATTTAGTTTAGAAGAAGTTACAAAAACCATCTAATTTACAAGCAATAGAATGTGCACAGTTCACTTTCACTCTCTTGGGTACGATATCCGGACTTAGATCTGTATTACTTGTTTGACATACGTGCACTTGCGTATTAATTTCATAGCTACTAGCACAGCAACAGGGGGCTTTTCACCCCACTTCACAATTTGTAAGGCTACCAACCTTACTATTAATGAGTTCTAGCACAACACAATCCTGGTTCCGTACTCATTAATAAAACTCTCTGGCGATGGGAATCGACAGAGGACAGATACAATAGCACAAAACAATTTTGCATAGCAATCAGTTAAAACAAAGAATTTTACACACTCATTTTTGGAAAATGAAAGCATTTCATTTATACGTAAAATAATTCCCACCTGAGTTAAGCTTTTACTTGTCTAGATGTTTTCCTTGTTATCCATGTAGTTCAGCACGATCAATTTATCAATTATCTTTCTACAATAATAATATTATTCAACTGATTAGGATGGACGATCTAGGATAGATATTTAACTCAATAATTTCTAACAATACTTCGCATGCTTCACCCTTCATCTAGCATGCTTTAACCCTCCTTTAATCGAAATAAAATCAAACTCGACTCTCGATTTCATAAACCAACATCTTAATATTCTCATAACCTGCTTGGACAATCATATATTAAACTCAGGAATCGAAAATGACTCGAAATGAATTAAGAATGAACGAGGAAACAAAATTTTTAAAAACCAGGGGGCTGTCCTGAACGAGACAGGTCCATCCCGCTCGGAATGCCTGTCCCGAACGGGACACACTCATCCCGCTCGGAATGCCTGTCTCAAATGGGATGCCTCTGTCCCGAATGGGATGTCTCTGTCCCGTTCGGGTCGAGTCGTCTTCTTCCCCGCCTCCAACGCAAACAACCCTGCAACTTCCAATTTCTTCCAATCTAACCACTTATATCCACATGCAAACACATTTACAAGTTTGTAGACACTCGAGGAACACGAATACATGCTATAAAGTTAGAAAATACGACGGGAAATGAAGGTGGTGAAGCTCACCGGAAAAATGAAGAGCGACGACATCGATAGCTTTTCCGGCATCAAAAATCAACTTGCAGGGTTCCAAAATGTTCACTAGGAAGTAGGGAACACGAAAACATAAGCTATAGCTCTAGATAATCGCATATAAACGAGTTAAAATTCTGGAAATCGAAACTCACCACTTTCCGACGGGGTGACTTATCTCCTCTGTATCTCCTCTGATACTCAACCTTACGACACGTACTTTAGCTCTACGGAAAGCTTGAAGAGAGGGCTATCGAATGGTGGTGGTGGAGTGACCGGCAATGGTCTGCGGCGGCCGGGATCTGACCGAAAAGGGGGAAGCGAGGGAGGGTGACGGGGTGGAGGGTGACGGGTTTGGGGGAGGGGGAGAGAGAAGTGAAATAAAATCCTATTTTCTTGTAATTTCTCCAATTTTTGTATTTTGTGATAATTCCAATTCCACAAATGAGGTGTCAATAGTTTAACATGCATTTGAATACCATGACTTATCTCCACATTAAATAAATTATAATTGAATCCAATTTTCCTATATCCAAATAATTCCATGCCTAATCTTCAAAAGTTAATATCTCTCTCTATGGATTTCCGAAAATTAATTCGATTAATTCGTTCCCACCCTTATTTTATTCTGAGCCTTTACTTAGCTCGATTTAGGAAATGGATCTTTCGGACTTTAATTGCAAATTTAAATGTACTCTTGCTAGCAATAAAATAAATTATTGCACAAATTGAGAAGAAATTATTTTATTACAATAATCAAACGATTAATTAGCTTAATTAATCTCAAGATATTACAAAGCTCTTGCAAATAAAACTAGTAAATACAATGAATAATATAAAAAACAATCTAAAAACCAATTCTTAAATAAGCAAAATAATGACCTTTATCAATTATCATACATAGAGAAATTATATTCATTTTTTAATAATTAATAATTTTTTTTATCTCATGCAATCAATTTTAGAAAATAGATTCATTCCTATTTAATATGAACGTTATTTTTATTATTGAATCCAAACTTTCTTATCTATAATTTTTTTTTTCAACCCAATATGTAATGTGAGTATGTATATTTACACAAATCAATATAAGGGTAGTTGTAATAATGAGATGATTTTTTGGGTCGGTTTAACGCGGATTGTTGAATTTAATGTATTATAACAATACATTTTTGTTTGATCTATGATATTTGACTCTCTCGTATTTGGGAGTTGACTCTTTTGCTTAAAAGAGTATCTCTTGTCAACGACATGCAATCTTTTTTTTTTTTATTTTAAACTTTATAATTTAGTTTTATTTGTGTATATGTGGAATATATATTGAAATTGTTTGCGTAGATTTATTGTTATAAGTACTTATGTCATAATTATTGAAGTTGCTTTAATTTTTTGAGTTTGTTGTTTATTAGTAGGGATTATTTGGAGTTTTTTTATACCTAAGATGTTTATGAAGATACGTCATTATTTTGTGTTTTTATTATTATTATTATTATTATTATTATTATTATTATTATTATTATCTTTTAAGTACGAAAAACACCACAATAAAAAACATCTCATATATATAAAAACCTTATAACGAAAGATTTCGGGTCGATCATTTTCTCCTTCACCTAGTTTACAGTCCCATAATTCGAGTTGGGTAGCAAAGAGACTAAAACTTCTTCAATTGCCACCACATGGAATGAAATACAGCACATGCATATGTATCATTACAAACATGAAGGTATTCTCAAACTTAAATTTGTCTATCAAAGTAGATGCATATTTTTTACAGAAATGGTCCAATGGTGGCCATGGCCTTCATTTAAAGCCTACAAATTAGAAATATTCAGTCTGTCAATGTTTAATTTTTGCGTTTTTAAATGTCCACATACAATATTAATGATGAAAGTCAATTATAAATCCATTAATCCATTATTAGAGATGCCATCATACACAATGTTTTGTTGGCATTTTGCCTTATATAGTATTGCATTATACATTATTTATGCCACATTAATTAAATTTTCGAATAAAGATTTGCATTGATAATATATAGCTAGGTTTAGTGTCTAATAAAGAGACATCATAAATTGAAGGGGAAAGTTGTAAGTAGGTGGTAGTTAAGGAATGGGATTGTTTTAAAATAAAGTGGGAGCTGTTATTGTAATTAATATTTTTGGCAAATTATTACCTGGAGCACTAGATCTCATGAACTTGAATCTGAATCCCTGAGGTCAAAAGGATTAGGTTGAATTTATTTCATTAATAAACTCCACCTAATTATTTCATTAAATAAATTTGGGTAGCATGAACCAAAATGGGGTGGACTCAAGTCTCCGGCATCAATTGGTTATGCAACTTTGTGTTAGAGGTAAGCAAAATCGAACAAACTAAATAAAATAGAATTGAAGATATTGGGTAGTTTTCCTTAGGTCGGAAAATGGTTTCGATTCGGAACTATATATAGTCTCAATTCAATTTGGATTGAGGGATTTTAGTTCAGTTGAAATAAACTGACTGAAACTTTTATTAATATATTTAATTTTATATTTATTAAATTAGATTATTTGCAAAATAAAATGTATGAACTACGCTTAAACTTAAATTTTTCTGGATGTTAATTGTGAATTATGTTTAATATTTTAAAAATATTTTTTATTTAGCTAGACAATTTAAAAGAAAAAGAAAACAGGTTTGCTTGAAACCGAACCGAAATTGAAACCAAAACTTGGTACAATTTAGTTTGAATTTCTCTAATTTTTAGATTGACTATTTGAACGATTCAATTTTACTTTTAACCGAATTCACTATACATGCACACCTCAAAATCTATACTCGTGAACACAAAAACATGTGTAATAAAATTTTTATTTTTATTTCTTTTAAATCATCATCATCCTTACTTTATCAAATAGTTAACTTAAATGTATTTCTAGAAACGTCTAGTAAATCATAAAACCATTGTACATCGAAGTCTTAATCGGTATATACATTAATTGATAGATTAATCCATCAAAAGTTCGGGCCAAAAGTGGTGATCTTACGTTCGTCATCGAGTAATTAATTAAATGATATAGATTGAATTAATGAAAGTCCATAAACATCTAATGATAAGATAATCTCAAGAAATTAAGAAGGCAACATAATGATGGAAATTGAAAGAGACAACATAGTTTATATCAATATTCAAAAGCTTCAACTCACTGTCACAACAAACACGCCCTCAATTGGCCAAAAATTAAAAATAAAGAAAAATGAAAGACTCCATTCATCAACAATTCTCCTAAGAATTATTTGCCAACTCATCATCAAACACTCGACTGACAGCAGTGATGGTACGTACTACATATAATCACTAGTGTCGGAAGACGCAGTTGTCACAAACAACGACAGATGAAAGATATTATAGATAAGGATTAATTACTAAAACGTAATTAATTAATCAATTATTTAGAGGCGTGCGTGCATGCTTAGGTGGTGATGGAATCCAAAGCGAGGATGGAGGAGAGATTCATGGGCTTCATATACTTGTCGTCGCCGGTCAAGATTTGCCGGACTATGATTCTGTTGGCCTTCTCAGACGGGTGAAATGCATCCCAAAATGCGTACAAATCTCTGTTTGGACACAGGTTTGATACAGCTGTGCATAGCCCTATTCCATTGAATCGCCCTTGCCCACAACATGCAACTTTCGATGTAATAAATCCTGCAAAAATAATAATAATTAAAAAAAACTTAATTTTTTTTTATATTTATAATATATTGATTTTATTTCTAGGGCAACTACTTTATTAATTTACCATTAATATATTGAATATTCATTATGGCCCACAACCATTAGTATATATATAATTAAGGGGTGGTTGTGGGAAATATTCCGAATTTCTCCTTTTTCTTATTTGAGCTTATAATTATTATGTTTATTTTATAGTTTTGCATTTTAGAGAGAAAATCTAACCTAAAACATAGGAGGATCAGAAACACCATAAATAGATGAGTCAACTTCTATTCTAAAACATGCAATAAATTACCCACGTGTAAAACTAAACCGACACAATATTTTGATGAAATCGTTTATCAACCAACCATAGAAATAAGGAATAATTAATATAAAAGACTATTTATATCTTTTATTCTACTATTAGCAATTTTAATATTAAAAAAACACAAATAATAAAAATATAAAATACCAAAAAATTATAGTAATATACAACCGGACATACCGTAGGCTTGAGGATCAGAAATGAAGTCCATATGCATTTGCTGTGTGTTAGCAGCAACAAACACATCAGCCCCAATCTCAGTGTTGAGACTGTTGAGCATCTCAGTCAGCTGCGGGTTGAACAGCCCCGCCGCCCTCATCAGCTCCGCCGAGCATTCTCCGTTTCGGCTCCGCTGCGCCAGCTCAGCCGGGACGCACCCTATTGGGCCCGTCCCCGTCACCAGCACTCTTCTAGCTCCCAAATCATGCAATTTCTGCAACATCAACAAATGTTGCATATATTGTCCTCATGAATTAATAGATGCTACATGGAATAAGTATATATATAGTTATACATACATGCAAGACTTTGCGGTACTCAGAAATGAGGAAGCGGACGTAGTCTGGGAGGGCAAACTGTCTGGATCTGGCAGAAAATGGGACCAAGTAGTAGTTGTTGACAAAATCGTTGCCGCCGAGAGTGATGAGCACGAGAGCTTGGTTGACAAGAGCAGTCGTTTGTTCGGGGCCAATAAGTTTTGCCACACGTGTCTGATACTGCTGGAAGTATTCGAGTTGCTGTCCAATGCGAATGATATTTACCTGTAGAGAATTTTCAGTAACTCTGAATTATTGTCAGCAACAAAGAGTTAGAGAGGGGGAGTTATTATTTGTGGAGTATTAATGTAGGTAGGGGGGGTCGTCGAAGTCACTTCAGTAGTAACTCACATTGAATAGCTTGATTTGGATAGGCACGTTTTAAGGTTTTGTAAAGGTAATTAAAGTATATATACAGTGCTTCTAGCATGATTGTGGGAGTTACGAGATTTCACTTACTAATACACAACCAATAATAATTACATGCAATTAAATATACTTACAAACTGAATGCCAGTATCATTAAGGATTCCAACCCCAGCAGAAGCAAAGTTAGCACCAACAAGAAGCTTATTCCCTTTGAGAAGTGGGCTCAAGTATGGTTGTGTAGGCTCCATCCCAAGTTGCTCACCTAAAAATCAAGCATTACTCACACAACATATATAGGTGGTGAAGTGCACCGATTGATATATGTATAGGTTTAGAAAGAGAACATACTGATGAGGTCGGGGATGTTGAGGCCGTTAGAGAACCGGCCAGTCGGTCGATGAGTCGGATAGTCGATGCCATAAGGCGGAACGTCAGCCCGTGCGCTAGTGAAGAGGTAGTTGTTGTTGCCATTGTCGACGAGGGAGTCACCGAATACGAAGAAAGCCCGTCCTTCAACTCGAGGGATCAAGGTAGATATGGCAAGTAGAGTAAGGGTTAGGGTTAGAAGTGGCCATGAAAGAGGGTAGGAAACCAAGCTTGGCATTGTGATGAGCTAAAAATAGATGTGTATGCCAAGTTTGTTTGTGCTGATATGTGACGGAACCATATGTATATATATACATATATAGAGTGGTTTGATTGTTGAGGCTCAATAAATGGGACTGGTAAAGCTGAGAGAAAAGGGCCCATTCAATAATTGAGAAAACATGGCTTTTTACTACAGCTTGGATTCTTGAAGGGAAAAAGAGATGATCTCTTTTGTCAATTTTGTGAAGGAGTTGAAAGTGGTTTTTGTATATATATGTTGATGGAAATTCAAATGTTAATTTTTATATGTGTAAGTCTAGAACTGAAATGTGCCAAGCTGTTCGTAGCTACTCAGATCTCGATTTGATAAAAGTTTGTTCGAATTTGTTTACGGAAGTTTATTTATTAATTAAACTTGAGCATCATAATATTCAAATCATAAATTCGTGAGCAAGCTTGTTAGCTAAAATTAGTAAGAAATATAAAATAATTAATTTAATAAAAAGTAATATTTTCATGAGTTAAGAGTAACAATAATAATAAATCTTTCGTGCAATGAGAAAAATTTGAATTTGATCATGGATATGATATTAATTTTGAAATGACTCTTTTTTTTCTTCAAAATAATAATGAATATTTTAAATTTATAATAAATTTAAAAAAATCAATTAGGTTCAATAAAGTTCGTAAATTTCAAAATATTCTATTAAAAAACTCGAAATTTGACTCGATGCTAAATGATTCGAATTTGAACTCACTACTTAACTTGAATTGATTTGATTACATTCCTATGTGTCATTAGATAGAGTATTTAGGTCACTTTGGGTTTTAAATAGTTTTGTGGATATAGGTTTCGAATCATCATATACACATATAATTAATATTCGATTCTATTTTTATATTAGATTATAATTGTTTTTCAATTTATTCTAATTAAATCGTACCACTATCTCAAAGAGACCTGAATTATTTAAACATAATCAAACTTTCTCTCGATCTATGTTTTAGATAACAAGTATAAAATTGGCTCTCAAGATTAATATTTAATTTGATAAGATTTTAATGGGTGATTGTTTGGTTTTTCTCTTGATGAATATGATTAGTACTTAATTAATTAACACACTAGACTAGGGTTAGCAAGTAACAACATAAAATTATATTTAACTCTGAAATTAAAGTATTTAAATTTAAACCAGTCTATTTTTGTGTCTTAATTAAAACAATTTATTTTACTGCCAAAGCGTCATTAAAGCCGCCATGGTGGAAAAATATATCACTGTATAATTCCAATATTATGTGTAATATATAATGATAATTCTTTATGGCTAATTTGTTGGTTTTCTTTCTTTGCTCAAATTAATAAGCAATTCTTTTGGAATACATTGGTCCATATGTAAATACAAATGAACATTATTTGTTACGAACATGCAATGATAAATCAATGTGATTTTGACATAGTAGTATAGTAACCGGCCATAAAATCAACATAATTTTCATATTATTAGTCTACACAATAATGTATATATATCACACGCGGGGATAGAATAAGACATATCCATCTAAATAATTTTAACAATCTTAGTTATCCTTAATTATTACCAATAATTACGGAGTCAATCCAATTCAAAACTTTGTTCGATTTAACTGAGAAAAAAATGAGATATAAGGTTGAAATATTTTTATAATAATTATATTACCAAATTCTATCTCAAATGTTGAAGATTATAGTTTCTTAAACAAGTTTTATATTATATGACTGTATTTAGTAAAAATAAATAGAAAAGTAAGCCCTTAATTGGGATGTCTCAACATCATAAGATTGACTAATGGTAATTGGGATTCTACCCTCAAATAATCATCATATGCATACCTCAATATAAGATTGTAGAATATAAAAAAAAGTAAATATTCAAACATTACATTTTCTAGAAAAAGCTTCAAATGCAAGATTTATAAAGCTTGTAGAATCAATTGACTATTTGTGGAAATTCATGTGGTGAATATAAATGAGGTGGGGTATTTTCTTCTTCAGCTACCTTAGGCAGCCCTTTTATAACTTTCCCCTAAACAACAAGAAAAAGAAAAGGATAGAGAAAGAAAAAGAAAGAAAAGAAATTTATATTTGGGTAAGAAATAATTCAATCATAAATATTTCCAGCTACCTCATTTGCAGATTAAAAGATTCATAAATTTGGACAAAAATATGTTGCATATTTTATTATCGGGATCAATCTTCCTACTCTCTTTATATTAAAAAGAAATTAAAAGTTACTTGTTTGTGGTAAGTACTTTACTTATGACTAAAAAATTATAGATTTAAATTTTTATGAGGTCTGGGTATCAGGTATGTATTTAAATTAATGTAAGAAAATAAATACTAAATTTATTACAAATATTTAAAATTCAAAAATACCACGAGAAAACTCATAGCATGAATCTCGTATAAGAGAATTGTACCAGCTAGCAAAATACAGATTATATATATAGAGGAGGAATCATGTAAAAAAAAATTCCCCTGTGAGAAAAAAGAATGAATCGTGTCCATCAGATCTAAAAAAATCAATGATTGATATTGAATCAAGCAACAACTAAAACACAATCAAGCAACAAAATAATCAAGCAACAACTAAAGCACAATCAAGCAACATTGCAATCAAGCAACAACCTGAATACAATCAAGCAATGTCGTAAATGCAATCAAGCATGTTTCTCACTTTCTCACGTTAAGAGTTTTCTCACTGGATCCGCTCCCTATATATATATATATATATATAGAGAGAGAGAGAGAGAGAGTTGTAATCATATGTGAACCACCTCCCAAATGAGAGATAACACCGAATCTAATCCATTGATTATTTAATTTGAAGGGCCTTGATTAAATATCTTATTTTATTTTTCTTTTTTAATATTTTTGTAGGGTATTATGGGAATTATATATTTCAGTTACCATAACCGTTCCTAATTTCTCTTCTACATGATTTAGCATATCTTTTATATTTTTTATTCTTCTCCTACGTGATTTAGCATTTGATGAATTCAACCGCTGGCTTCTTCATCATTATACGGGAGCAGGAGCAGAAAACTAGATTGTGCGGCCTCAATGCGCAAAGACGAACATCGCCGCGGGCATAACAGTTTTGCTAGGAGTAGAATTGATTATAGGATAATATATGAAGAAGATAGAGACGACAATCCGGAAAGCACGAAGATCAGTTTCTGGAGGGGATATTCAATTGTCTCCATGAGATCAAGACGGATCTTGCTTTCTCTAGGATGAGTGACTCTACTTGCAGGGTTGAAACCACATCGTGCCTCGCCCAATGGTGGATCGAAAACTTGGCTTCCTACACTTACAGAAAATCCAATCCCTTCAAGATCGGCCTGCATACTTGCAGATTTTAAGCCTGTATACTTGCATATATGTTGTGTGATTTTTGTCGACGATCCTTTTGGTTATTTTTAATATTAATTATTTTTCAAAATTTTTTAGTTTTGAATTATTGCAGATTTTACGCCTGTAAATGTGCAGTATAACGATATAATAGTTGCACTAGTCTGATAATTTGAATTCACATAAAGAGTTTTGTTAATATTAGTTATTTTTCAAAAAAAATTCTATGTTGAATTATTGCAGATTTTACGCCTGTAAATGTGCAGTATAAAGATATAATAGTTGCAGTATTCTAATAATTTGAATTCACATAAAGAGTTTTGTTAATATTAATTATTTTTCAAATTTTCTTCTATTTCGAATTATTGCAGATTTTACGCCTGTAAATGTGCAGTATAACGATATAACAGTTGTAGTACTCTGCTAATTCCAATTCGCATAAAGAGTTTTTTAATATTAATTATTTACAAAACTTTCTCTATTTTGAATTATTGCAGATTTTAATTTTGAAATACTATAATTCAGAGAACCAATCTCATTAAATTAGGAAGCAAATATAATTTAATTTTGAAATGTAGTATTTTAGAAATCAAATTCCACAAAATTAAGGCTGAAAATCGTGCATATATAATTTTGATTTTAAAAAAAAATCACGTATTGCAACTTCTTCCTCTTAATATTGCAACTTTTATCTCTTAATACTGCAGCAAATTTGATAAATTTAAGCAGTAAAACTGTTCCGAAATTTTAGCAAATTAAATCGTGGGTAAGACATGGGGAAGTTAAAAGGTACGTCACATTTACTAAAAAAACCCTTTTCTGCAACTTTTTTCTTCTATTATTGCAGCGAATTTTTGCAGCTCAAAATTACATCTGGAGCGTCAATTTTCTTAATCAATGGACAAGATCAAGTCTTATTTCACATCTAAGAGGTGGTTTCCACTATAGTGCACCCCTATATATATATATATATATATATATATATATATATATATATATATATAGGGATGAGATCATATGATAATAAATAAGTATATTAAAAATAAGAATGAATCTCATCCATTAGATCTAATTAAATCAATGGTTGATATCTAATCAAGCAACACTTAAAATGCAATCAAGCAACAAATGATCAAGCAATAACTGAAATACAATCAAGCAACATTATTATCAAGCAATAACTAAAACACAATCAAGCAACATCGTAAAGGTAATTAAGCGGCTTTATCATTTTATCACGGGGGGAATTTTTATCACCGGATCCAATCCCTATATATATATATATATATATATATATATATACTAAGTCAAGTCAAATAACATATTCAACTAAAAATTTATGAATAAAACTCAAATAATTTTTTTTAATCATAACTCATTGTAGATCCTAAAAATCAGAGTATAAATAATGTTGCACAGCGGAAATGATTTTAATTACAGACTTGCACTTATCCCCAAACTGGTTGTTCAGTATCAGTTTGGTTTGTCTAGCTAAAAGCTCAGTTTAGGAGTCGTATAGTGTTAGTCAGCTTCAAATATACTTCAACACTTAAGTGTTGAGTTTTAAGATACGTAAACTGATAAACAATAAACAATAAAAGACTTAAATGATTTTTAGTGGTTCAGAAACCAAAATGTCATATGTCTACTCTTCAGACTGAGTCTGGAAATCCACCAAGTGACGAATACAATAGGTGCTCCCACGATCTATTTCTAGTTGGCCAATGCCTCGTCCACCGATTCACTAGATCACTCGCCCGATCCTCTGTCGTCCTTCTTCATTTTGCAGCTTCTCAGAGTGTGGGCACACCACGCAGCCTTCTCGTCACTGGAGTAGAGGTTTTTATAGTTCACCTCTGAACTTATCAGTTTGCAGCTGGACGCCCGTCTGAGTCTAAATACAGAGCATACTTGACTATTGTGTTCTTTCTTGGAGAGAAAGAACACCAAGAATAACTCAAGAACTAAAATTTATGAGTCTCGTGTTCATGAAGGTGACACACGAAAAGTTTTAGGTAGCCTCAAACCGTTGAGTAGAAATTTTAGCAGAGTTTTGGCTTACTCGATAATAGGGTGTTCGGATGTCTGATCTCTGAATGTCCTCGACTATTTATAGACGAAGGTGTTGAGATTCAAATCTTGGAGCCGTTAGACACATCGGATGTTTGTCCTATCCGATGTTTCTTTGCTCTGCGTGGTAGGTTTCCTTTTTCCTCCAAATCAGGACTTGCTCCCACTTTTTCTGACTTGAACTGTGACTGTTCACCTTTTTATCAAAACATCAGTATGACCTGTCCGAGGAATCCAAACTGATCAGTCCTGGCTTGCAGATTTTAAAGAATCTTCAATCCTCTTAAAGTTTGTACTTGTCAGTATCATTCCTCAGATTACTCTTCTTTGTCTTTATGCGTGAGGATTGGAACTAAGATTCCATGCTGGTGTCATCACAGTGGCAAAGTCCACGTTGGCTGACGTCACGAGTCTAAACATTGATCTCCTAGACTGGCAAGTTTGATATTTTGAGACTGGCGAGTTCCATACTGATCAGTCCCACGCTGATGAGTTCCAATATGGAAGAGGTCCTAAACTTGTCAGTCCCAGATTGATGAGACCCACACTGATTAGTCTCATAATGAACTTTCAGCATCTTTAAGTCCTTAGTGCATTCAGACTGATTCTTCAGTCTGTCTTCGATCGACCAACTTCAGTTACAACTCTATAAAATGACCTTACATGAATTTATATTGAAAAACTGAAACTAGACTGGTTAGACCTTGACCCTATGACCCATCAAAACATGATAAATAAGGAGATTCTAACATCAAATTTTCTAATACTCGTCTACTCATCAATTAGAGTACGAGAATATTCACAAGATTGTTTTTTTATTTAAGTATTAATAGGATGATATAATACTTCTATTCGATAACTTTTTTTTTTTTTTTTTTTGAGAACTATTCGATAACTTTCTTCATCTGCGACTTGCTAAGAAAAGAAGAATAGAGTGTGAAGGGGTTGAGTAACAAAGGCTGAAGATTTTTCTATTTCAATCATAATTTTTTAAACTTTTATGTAGTATTGAGATTAATTTATGTATAAAGATTTTTATGTACTTTATTATTAAGGCCTCCTCTAACAGTTATTTAATTAAGCGATTTTTGTCTATTAAAATTCAATGGAGCCCCTCCAACAATTATTTCTAAATCAGCCGTTGCAAGCAACTGTATTTATTTCAAAAAAACCTTTTTTCTTGATCTAAATGAAATACATAACTGCAGTAACTAGATTGAAATGCAGTAGATAATACTACATTAAAATTTTGAAACACAAAAATTTCAAAAAAAGTGTGAGTTCCAATCCAGCTAAGTCCTCTAATTTTTCAGGCTTATTAATTGTATTTATCAAGGTTTGATTTGGGGTGACAAAAATATGGTTTGTAATAATAAATATTTGAGTACTTTTTGGGGTTGTTGGTGAAGTGCAGTATTTATGAAACATCTAATCATCTGCTGATTAATGAGATGTAAAGTAATTTAGACAGCCGAGAATGGCTGTTTTCTTGCTCCACAAATTCATTTGAATATCATTTGCTTTAATTTTTTTTTAAAAAAATTTAACGCTGAATTTTATCATTTTTTACGAGATTCAATTTCATCAGACGTACGGCTGTGTTTCTGAGATGTTGATTTACATATTCGATTTCTTACAGCGGAGAAAGTAATCAGATTTTAATTAAACCTTTTGTTAAATATTTCCCAAATAAAAACGTACGTACGATTTTGTGTGAGATTACAACCTTACGTATAAAAATCTTATGCAGTGTATCCGGCCCCCATTCAACAAAGTGGTCTTTAATTATGAATTTATTGATTATGGTTCAAAATATTAGAGACAATATTTCTCTCAAAATTTTTAATGTAATCTACTATAATTTAAAGACATAGAAGCGAAGGAGATTCCACATGTAGGTATTTAGAGCATTTTTTTTATTAAAAAAAATTATTTATATTTTTTCTATCTAGAATTTTCGTAGATTTTTGGGGAGTTTAGGAAGCTATTGGTTATAAAATATGTTGCCTTTTACTTAAAATCTGCAATTAGAAAAAGAGAATTTAAGAAAGGGAAAAAAAAAAAAAAAAAGTTAGGGTGCAATGACTGGTCCCTTTATTGTGAGTAAATGAATAGAAATCCTCATTCGTTGCCCATTCATTTCAAGAATTAAACGAACTTGAAAAAGTAGGTGAAATTATATTTAAAATAAAATAGAAAACGGGTTATTGACATCGGCGAAGGTGATTTTGCAGAATTTTCGTGGCCTCAATTGGTTATTAAATTTTTATTTTTCTTTATATTATCGTGAGAACTAGCATATATAAATAACATATTTATATATGTTTATAAATGGAAACGATTACAAATACAAATAGCAAAATTGAAAATAAAGAACATAAAAATTTATAATAATTTGAATTTGTACTATGCATCCATTTTTGGCCTCTAATTTGGAAATGTGGGTTATATACCGGAAGAGATTCTTGGATACACAAGAACATCAATTCTCATATAGTAGTGTGATCACTACAATATTGACATGCAATCCGCAAAGTATACAAACCAATTATAAATAGTAGAGAATAAGAGTATCATATTCACAAGAATTAATTAATATATCGAAACTACCTAATTTTTCTTAGTCATTTTCCAAATAAAAATGATTTTGAGAGTGAGTTAAATATCAAAAATCAAATTGCAAGCAACTTAATGACAAACAAGCTAATAAGAGGAGATTAACCAAAAATAAAGTAGCATTGGGTCAAAAAGGGTGGGCAACTGATGTGGATGCTAAAATCATTTTTTTATTGTCAAATCAATTTTAATCTTGATCAAGTGAGTAATCACGAAACTGTTTTAGTTCTTAGGTGAAGAAAGAACTAGAACATACATAGAAATATTTAACTAATTAACTTTGATCAAAGATTAAAAATCAAATGAATCCAAATAAGTTTAATAAGATTAAACACTCTATTACTAATCATGCTTTTCGATCAAGAATTATAATTAATAATATTATCATTCCTCAGCCTTTTAGTTAATCAATAATGATCATGATCAATTAACTAATGATAAACACAATAGATATGCATTCCATTGCATAATAAATAATTAACCCAAAAGGAAATGATAAACTAAATCAAGAAGACAAAAACGATAAAACACCCCATTCAATCACACATTACCCTAGAACCCAATTAGAAAATTTAACTACTCATGCATAAGATTAAATAAGAATAAACCATAAAAATTAACATCAAAGCAAAAATTTAAGAAAAAGAAACAAGTCCGGTAAGAATTTGTAGTCGGATCTTCAAATACCCGATCAAATATTATCTAATCTTCCAAGTTCTTCCACAATTCTTTAAAATCTTCTTTCTTTCTTCCTACAACCATCTACTCTAGTTTAAACATAAATATAGAGGTAAAAAGTCTATTTTTGCACATATTATTGTTTAATTTATTCCTAAATAATAGGGAATGTCTTCACTACTTAAACCACTCAACACGTGAGTTTGTGGCTGATCAACGGTTTGTCTAGGTCAAGTGGAAAGTGGGAAAGCTTCGTGCAACACGATCAAGGAGTGGAGAAGTGGGTATGAAGCTGTGCATTCCAAGAAAGAATAAAAAGTGCACCGAATCATCGAGCATCCCAACTTCAAGATTGTAATTGTGCATTGTTCGTCCTTATCAATCTCTCAGAATCAATTTGCTCTCAACATAATCCATCTCCGGAGAGTCTTCCAATGGTGGAGGAGTTGCGAGCTCACCTTGTGGCTAGTTTGATAAGAACGGTTTGTCCATAGGTTCTATTTTAGTGTCTATGTAGAGTGAGAATTATTCAAGGGAGTGAACTCATAATAATTCGAACTATTTTATTTTTGTTTCTCTGTGTAAAATTCTATTTTATATAGTGAAATTGTTTTAAGGCTGGAAGGCTCCCTAGGGAATAGCAATATTACCCATAAATATATTCGTTGCATTTTTCTCTAACGCCAACATTATAGTCTAACATTGCAGTGTTTGACGTAAACTCGGACACAAATTCTATCACATTTGAATATTGAGTCTTGTCAGTTGTTTTCTCTTCAACTATCTCTTGTCATTTAGTCTTAAGTTTTTCTCTTGACTTTTCATTTGGTCAACTTTCTCATTTGTTCCTATATGGAGCTTATAATCCTTGATTGAGTTTCATTACAGGTGTGTCAGCTGTTCGATTAAAGTGAGCAACTAGTCTTTCTATAGGGTAAGTCGACATTTGTCTCCGAGATGAAATGGGATGATAGTGACAAACGAAGTCACATTATCCTCCAGTTGCGTGCTTAATGACTTGACACTTGTTGGGTCTTTTTGCCCAATTCTCATTGAGAAGAGCTATGTCGAACTCATGGGACTAAAGAGATGCAAAGATTTCTTCAAGAGGAATGATGGAATGATCTCTTTCCTCTCAAGTTTGTCGTTTTAATGAACTAGTATATTTTTGGCAATCAAACTAATATTTTTGCGCTGAAGTCAACAACTAAATATTTTCTTCCTAATAAATATGGTATGGTATGAATAATTCAAATCATGATTCACAAGAAATCCTAAAATTATGGCTCAAAAATGCAGACACAATCGAGGATACATAATACTCCCTCTCTCCCGTCATATTAGGCACACTTTCCTTTTCGATTCGTCCTGTTTATTAGGCACATTTCAAAAATTGGCAAAAAATTAACAAATCTTAATTAAAATTAACTACACTTGAAATGACTACCCTACCCTAAATATTCTTCAAATTCCCATCCTACCCCTTTGAAATCCTAAATCCCCACCCCTCAAATTCATTCTAATTTTCCCTACCCATGCTGCGCCGCTGCTCCTTCCCTCTACACAAACTTACCGCCACCTCTCACCACCGCCTCTGATCCAGCACTTCCGGTCGCCCAAGTCACAGTCGTCATCTGCTGTTGCTTCTAGATCCGTCCAGCACCACCATCGCAGCCGCCGTCCAGCACCACCATCGCAGCCGCCTCTCACCACTGCCTCCGATCTAGCACTTCCCGTCGCCCAAATCTCAGCCATTGTCTTCTGTTTCTTCCAGATCCATCCAACATCACCATCGCAGCCGCCGTCCAGCACCACCATCGCAGCCGCCTCTCACCACCGCCTCCGATCCAGCACTTCCCGTCGCCCAAATCCCAGCCGTCATATGTTGTTGCTTCCAGATCCGTCCAGCATCACCATCGCAGCCGCCGTCCAACACCACCATCGCAGCCGCCTCTCACCACCACCGCCGTCTGCTGTTCCATATATGTTGTCCTAGCCGAGCAGATTCATTCCATATCTACATTTCTCGACTTATTTTAGTTTGTCATTAGTGATTATTTTATTAATATTTTATCTATTAATCTTTGTTTAAACATTCATTAAAATTTTGTCTTAGTTCATGTACCAACTCCCTCCGTGCCTAATATAATGGGACGGAGGGAGTATGAAACAAGAACGACACAAAGGAACCAAATGACTAAAAAATATGATACCAAAATAATACTCCCTCCGTCCCATGCGAATTGTCATGTTTCTTTTCGCCACGGAAATTAAGAGTTGTGAGTGTAAAATGAGTTAGTGGGATTAATATTTTATTGTTGAGTGTGAAAAAATTACCATTTTTAGAAAGGTGACAATTTGGTTGGGACGCCTAATTTGGTAAGTGTGACAATTGAAGTGGGACGGAGGGAGTATGATCCTTGCAGGAAGCTTAAGATCGCAACTCAAGAACTCGACGGGAAAGACAGACAATGCATGCAGAAACAAAATTGATACTAATACGATGGGGGAAATCCAACACCTTTGAAGTTGACTCTTAGAGAACCACAGACAAGGACAAAAATGAACATGTACGACCCAACAAGCAACTCGCCTTAACAACAATAGATATAGTGAAGACACCACAAACGGATGTGAAAGCTCGGTTAATAAGTCAATTTTGAATTTCAAGGTAATCCACTGAAATGCATGACTTTTTAGAATTGGCGAAAAAACTCACAAAATTATTATTGAATTGAAAACTGAATAAATTGTTTCTTAATAAGGCCTATATATAGGCAAACTCAAATCCAAATAAGGAAATCAAATACTAATCAAATAAGGAAATCAACTCCTAATTTCATAAGGAAATCAGATTCTAATCTGATAAGGAATCAAATCCTAATAAGATAAGTAAATAAAATATATCTTAAAGATAGAATCAAATTTACTCCAATAACTAACTACCAAATCTTATCAAGACTAATCAAATCTTTAATCATATCTTTAACAAATCTTCTTGAATTATCTTGATAAATCTTGTCAACTAGATCTCCATCAATAACCTACTCGCTAGAAAAGTAGCTATGGATAAGAAGATATGATCTAATGTGACTCAAAACAGTCAATCAAGAAGACCAACCATTTCGATAACACTTGTAAAACCTAAAGGTCAAAGTAAACATATGTGCAAAAGCTTAAATGTGCGTGGGCCCGGTTAAAGCTCAGCTTGGACATGATTTCGTCAGATGATAGTTGAAGAATAACTTAGCCAAATAGTGTTAAGGTCAGTTACAAGTATATTCCAACAACTTAGATCATTTTTTGGGTTTTAAGATGAGTAAGTTATGTAAAGTGAATAACTGGAAGTAAATAAGACAAAAATTATAGTGGTTCAAATCTCAAACAATCTTACATCTACTCTTCATTCAAATTAGCAAAACTTAGTAGGTCAATTACACTCGGTAATTGAATACGGGATCTAGCCAAACTCTCCAAGTGACAAGAAGAATCTCCATATTCTTATTTTTGGGCACCTTCAGGTTCAAGTTTTACCACAAGATTTGACTCGCTGGGCTCTCTGGTGATCTGTATTGTAAGTTTGAGTTCTTCACCCAAGCATTAATTGTTGTCAATGATCTATTGTAGATGATCACTACTCAGGTGATCTGAGAAGTTCTCAAATTCTCTTATCACGGGAGATAATTAGAACTCCGGTGGTCTCAAGTTTCTTAAAGCTTGGTGATCGAAGGAAGTATTGATAATGTTTGATAGTGTTAGAGATTCAACGGAATGTTGTGAGCATCAATAGTCCTACTTTCAGTAGTATTCTCAAACTTATCTCATGGGGTATTTATAGGTACATATATTCACAATTTATACTATACAAAATCTGGATTTGGAAAGCAAGTACTTGTCTTGACTTGCTGTGTCTCTATGTGCTACTTTAGGAACCGCCTTTGCTGGTAAGCTCCTTGCTGGTGGGTCATTTTTTTTTTTAATTTTTAACATAAAAGGAATTTCATTTGGAAAATCTATTTATTTGATATATAGTATATAAATCGTTTTAAACCAATTGAGTTGTATACATATAATTGAAAAATAGCATGCTCACTTAACAAAATTTATGTGATACATAAATTGTTACAAATCATGAAATGCTACTATTCTTTTCAAGAACAACGAAGAAAAGGCGAGGGGTTTTAAATCGTTGAAACGAAGGAGAATTATTAATTTAGGATTTGTAAGATAGTTTATTTGTTGTGTTAAAAAAATGAGTTTTCAATTTCAGATTCAAAAGATCTCGAAAATTTCATTCCAATTGATATTGAGGTCCAATAGAATCAAAAATTAATTTTATGATCTTTTGAGTTATAAGTGAGGATTTTGGGATCTTTAAGATCCTAAATTGATCATTTATCTTTCGAGTTTTCAATTAATAACTAAATTATTTTTTAGGTACTAAAATAATAATACTCTAAAAATAATCACTTTAGCATCCAAAGATAATATAAAGTTACTATTAAAATTAAATAATAATGCAAATTATCCACACAAAAATTGAAGCAAAAATTGGTCAGCCCAATGGACTCCCCTTCCGGAATTGGGATAGACCGCTCTATTGAGATTTGTAATAAGCCCGAATTGCACGGATGTTAATGAGTATTTTAAATTTAATTATAAATATAATCCGCCTGAAAATTACACGTGTTAAATATTAGTTTTTGCTCTCGCACACTGCCAAGTACCAACCTCATTTCCTTAGAACAAAGAATCTAGCTTCCATATTTTGTGTGTGGACGAACTTATAATAATGCGATATCTTTTTCTTTATAAATCAATTTATAAGAAATAATGGATAATAATATAATATCAGTCCTCAATTTTGTGAGGAAGAGTATTGAATCATGAGTCAAAATCTTAAATAACCACTTCTACTATATAAAAACCTTAAATAGCCACTTTTATATGGGAAGGTCTTGGGTTAGGCAGACCTAAACGATTTAGGCGGGTTTTATCCATTAACCCAATCTTTAGGCTGGTTTTATCCATTAACCCAAGCCCAAACCCATATAATATACCCTATTTGGGATGGGTGAACCCATTTAGATATGATAAAACCCGCCTAAACCGTTTAGGTCTGTCTAACGCAAGTTTTTGCCGTTTTATATATACATTCAAGGAATAACCACATTTCTAAATTACCCTCACTTTTCACATATGATTTCTACAATGTCAAAAAATCAGTCAAATAATGTACAAAAATGCTATAAATTTGTGAACGTATCCATATTCATATTTTTAGATAAAAAGAGATCGGACATTTTTTTTTTGCAATTTTTTATTTGTATTTATTATTTTAATATAATATAATAAATGGTGTTATTTTTTAAATTAATTTGAATAATTATTGTGTCATTATCTTATAAAACCATTATTTTGATATAATTTTAATTTAATTATTAGTATAAATATAATTAAAGAAAAAAAATTAAAAAACAAAATTAGATAAAAATAAGAAGTAGAAAATGGCAACTGTGTGATTTATTATTTCTTTTACTTCATTTTTTATTACTAATTTCATTATTTTTTAAAATCAAAAATCACCCAAACACAATCGAATAGTGGGTGAATGAAATCGCAAACTATTTTTTTAAGTCACAATTTTTATTTTATATGTTTTTATTTATTTTTAAAATTTTCAGTCACAAGAAAAATCAAATGCAAAACCTATTTCTTTTAATTTTTTTAATCTATTTTTACAAATGTAATAGTTAAAGTGAAATTAATGTTCAGTGCAATTCGTTAAATGTATTTTTTAGTGACTATTTTCAGAAATAATGTGAACATGATTGGTAAAATTATAAACCATATAAATAACAGGGACATTTGTGTCCATTCACTTTAATTTGGCCATTTTTCGAATGAATACGTAATAGTGGCTATTTAAGGTTTTTTGATAGCAAAAATGGCTATTTTGATATATTTACACTTGAATCATTACACTCTCCATAAAAATATATATAAAATACACCATTTATTCCTTTGAATCAAGGAAAAACACGCAATGCAATTGAAAATTTTCAACGGATAGCAAGTTACAAGCAAAATGTCGGAGGAGAGAAATAGGGAGAGAGAGAGAGATGCAATGCAATTTACAAGTGTTGCATGTGAAATAATTTAATTAATACAATAAAAGGTTTGAAGAGAATCTGTAATAATAAATACATACGTAATCACCCAGAGTTCTGTCTGTTTTCTGCCACCGTATCTTGTTTTAGATGAGAAAAACAATGATGGACTCAGAGTAGCTTCATCATCTGCAGCATCACACCTTCTATCTCCATATCCATCACTGAATGCAAGCTTTCGAGGGATAGGAAACCCCTCATGCAACACTCGCATCTTCCTACTCGAGTAGGCCCTTCCCTTCAACTTGAGGTAAAATATCTTTGTCAGCTTCCCCAGTTCTTGCATCGGTTCTTCGATCATAAATCCATGTAAAGTTCTCATTTCTCCCTCCAAAATTAGCTTTTAAGGAGAGAAGACTTACATCATTATATAATTGTATACTCCAAGGTCATCAGTAGATATGAGATATAAATTAAACAATCCAGTGTGAGGTGCAAAAGATTTGGTAGGAGCATCGGACATTTGCTCATCTTACCTTTAGTTCATTTGAGTTTAGTGAGAGCACACGACGACTAATAAAATCAAATTTTAGGATAAGATTTCAAAGCATAAAAATACTGAAATAAATTTAAGATTAATTGATGTTAATGCTCGATAAGAATACTTGATAAAATAAACAAGAAATGACGAATTAAATAAAGATAGATGTTTAATTCGTAAGTAGAGCTCGAGTATTGATTGCTTTAGTTTATGTAATTAATGTTGAATTCAATGTGTTTTTTAAAATAAATGGAGCCCTATTTATATGGGCTGAATACAAAGAGGTGACTCCTAGCGAAAAGTTACAACTCCTCAGCTGAGTTGGTGTCTCGAACAGTTGCATCCATTTATCCGAGCTGATTTCATCTTCTCATAGCTTGGCTTCGGAATTCAATTTAATGCGTGTCCGAACTATTTTGTTCAGCTGATAAGTAGCTCGGTCAGAAGTAGTTTGGTCAAAAGTATTTCTACCGAACTATCGAATCTTCCGAAGAGTCTGCCCTAGTAAAAAAATGGATTCTTGGGCTCCTTCCTTTGGGCTTTCTTCTTTGATGGACCGATAATGGGCCTGCTCATTTTCGAGTTATAACAATAGCCCCCCAGTTTTCATCCGAACTACTTGGAGTTCGGCGAAGCCGAAGTAGTTGAGTTCCTGCAAAAAATAAGAAAAGAAATAATTTTCCCTACTCCGGATTATATTCCGAAGATGTTTGGGAGATAAAGCTTTTCCGTATCATGAGCCTTAGTTCTACGAGTTTTAGGAATGTTTTATTTTTAGGTTTATCCGTGAAATTTGTAGTTCGTCTTACGATTATCCTTAAGTTCGTGGCTGGCTAAACCGGCTTTTCTATAAGGAATGTTCTTTGTATGATTTCGAATTCTTGTATGTAAGTTTTTACAAATCAGGTGGGGAGCCACCCCGAGCCCATGGGCATACTACACCGAAATACACCCTGGATGTTTACTGGGTTATTTCTTTCGCTTTCGCAGTCTTCGAAGAACTTTGCGGATAGAAATTCTCTCGACTTCGGTATCCTAAGTTCTTCAGGAAGTGTTGGTCTTTATGTTATTTTTCGAACAACTTCTTGTTTGAACCAATTTAGTTCGAACAATTTCTGGTTCAAACTCAGCTACCGAAACATGTTTCATTCGAAATTGATTTGCCGCCCTGAAACTGATGGAACTCTTTGGGCGGGCTTTTCAAATTTTGAATTTTGAAAAAGTGACACGTGTTGGCTCCTTATTGGTCGAACTCAACGGATGGGCATGCGGATTGAGGCATGTTTGCCTATAAATACCCAAATTTTCATTTTCATTTTTTTTACTTTTACTTTTTTACCTCGAAGAGCTTCTTCGGACAACGACTTTTACCTAGCTTCCTCGAACACTTATTCAAGGGTTAGTCTTTTCTTATTTGTACTACTTGCCTTGAGAATGAGTAGCTCCAGTAGTAATAGTTCGAGCAGTAGGGATACTAGTGCATTTACCGGTGGTGACACCAAAGTTAGTAGTGGTAGGGAGAGTCGAGAAGATCCCCAACCTTCTGTCTCGGTCGAACAACATCCTGAACCCTCCCAACACGAGGAACAACCTCTACCATCCTTTTCTCCTTCCTTGGAGATTTCTTCGTGTTTAGCCCCCGACATTTTTCCATTCTTTACGATCACAATATTCAGGGAGCCCTCAAAGAGATCCCCTCCGATCTGGATAGACCGAAACTCGAAAAGGTTTTTGAAAAATATGGCCTCTCCGTGAAATTAAATCCCATAGCCCCCGAGGAGAACCAACGTGCTCACCGACCCACTTATGGCCTCATGGCCATTTCTGCTCGGGTCTTTGAGTTCAAAATTAGTCTTCCTCTTCAGCCATTTTTGTACAGGTTTTAGAATTATACAACATAGCTCCCATCCAGCTCTCCCCAATTTCTTGTTGTCACATGATCAAGACTTATTTGATTTTCTGAGATGCCGGGCTCAAAGAGCCTACCAAGAGAGAATGGAATGAGCTTTATAACTTAGTGAATAAAAGTGGGGAGGACAATTATTACTTTTTTTCCAAACGCTACAAAAATCCAGGCCCCCTCGTCATTGGTACAAAATCCAACTCGAAGAAGTCGATTCAAGAATTCTTCTATATCCAGATTCCGAGTGATTTCTTGGTTTGAGTGGGATAATCGGAAGTCCCGATAGTATGTCTTACTCTCTTATTTATGTATATATATTTTTATTTCTCACAACCTGACCTTTCATTTTTATAGGGAAAATGAGGGTGACTCTTTCGGATTACGAGCTGGCCAGGATCCAAAGTGCATACAAGCACTCACCCCGAGATTTTGACACTCTTCTCCAAAGTCGTTCCCTTAGTATCCACGACATTGACGATCCGATGGAGAGGCTTACTCCCAAAGAGATTTTGAAGTTCAAGCAAGAAAAGCAGCAGAAGAAGAACATGAGGGGGAAGAAGAAAGAGACGATCCCGAAGGACAAGGGCCCAAATGCCCAGAAGCCGAAGGATTGTGCTTCAGGAAGTTCTTCCAAAGAATTCAAATTCACTTCGACTCCCTATTCCAAGAAGAGAGAGCGGGCTCCGGAGAATTCTGAGGAAGTGACCGAGGATCAAACCCTTGTTCTTCGCCCGAAGATGAAAACAAATAAGGAGACTTCTTAGGAGCACGAGATCCTTGATCTGACGGGGAGCGAGAAGGATCTAGTGTTAGCAAGCGTCCAGGGAAGGAGAAGCAAAACAAAGACGAAGAGTCTCCGGCCAAAGATTTTGGTTCGAACTGTCTCCAACCAAAGACCCTTGTTCTTTTTTTTTTTCTTATTTTGGTTCCAAATGTCTTTTTCTAGGGTTTCTGTGGCATGGTCGAAGATTTCAATAAGTGCTTTCAAGGTTTCCAAGAAGAGCGAAAGGAGCTTGAGCAGATTGAGAAGTAGCGGGATGAGGCCCTCTGATCTACAAATACTACAACGTTTAGGGGCGCGATGTCTGCTGGTAGAAGATTGAGAATGCTCTGCACCTGAAGGACGTCGACTGTTCCTTGGCCGACCTGCTTGACGTGTTATTATTGGCGGCAAAACAACTATTGATGCTGCTTCAGATGAAACATCCCATTCATCTTGAGGGGGGAGAGGATTAACAACCACACCATAAGATAACCTCGTCTCCGAGCTGTTGGTTGCCACCACATACCTTAAAGGCTCACGGGACTTGGTCGATCAACTCACCAAGGACCGACAGTCGGTTGTCAAAGAGCTGGCCCAAATAAGGGACCGCACCAACAAACTCTCGGAGGAGCTGCAGACCGAGGTGCAGATGCGTGTGGAGACCGAGGGTAAATTGAGGCCGGAGGCCGAGGCGGCCAGGGCGGCTTTGGAGTTAGCTCGGTCGACTGGTGAGGGTCTGAATATTGCTCACCTGCTCACAACTTCTTCTGGCTCGATGACCTTCAACATGATGGAAGAACTGATTCGAAAAAATGTGAAGGTAGCTGTGAAGGAGAAGCATCCGGAGCTCAATCTTGGATTTGTCTACTCTACTCCCGTTGTTTCCAAGGAATCTGAGGATGAAGAAGAAGAGACCAATCAAGAGGATGAGGCTTTCTCAAGACAGTTGGAGGATAATCTTGAGAAGGACGAGCAGACCCGGAATGAGCAGGAGAATACCGAGAGCCAGAACCCAAACTAGTCGAACCAGGATCAATTGAGCCCCAATCCTTAGGCTTTTCTTTGATTGATTTTGTAATTTCCTATTTTGCTCGATGTACAATGCTTTCTTTTATGAATGGATGACTTTCCTCTTCTAAAATGTTCGTATTTTTTATTGAACTGAATTTCACTTGATGGAATTGATTTCGAACAAATTTTGAATAGATTCTAACCAAGAATTTGATAACTTTGATAAATATTCAATTTGTTGTACCTTGAATCGACTCAAGAATTTGATAACTTTGATAAATATTCTATTCTTTTTTCGTCAAGGATTTCTAATGAGTCGAAGAGTATTTGTTGATTTAGTCCTTCGTCAAACAGTTCGACCCTTGGACTTCCTTGAATGACTTCGATGGGTGACACAACATCAACTCTATATGCCAGGGAAAAAGGAGTTTCTCCCATAGCTGTTTTAAAAGTTATTCGGTAGGCCCATAGTATGGCCGGGAGTTCTTCAACCCAGGAAGATTTCTTGGCCGATAGTTTCTTTTTTAGTATATTTATGATTGTTTTGTTCGACGACTCGGCCAAACCGTTTGCTTCGGGATATCTTGGTGTTGAGAATAGCAAACGAGCACCGATTGTCTCACAATAATCTTTGAATTTTTTGCTAGTAAATTGGCGGCCGTTGTCCGTAATGATTTCCCGAGGTAGCCCGAACCGACAAACAATATTCTTCCAAAGGCAATTGATCATCTCCATATCCCATTCCCTAGAAAGTGGTTCGGCTTCAACCTACTTAGTGAATGAGTCTGTGACGACTACCAAATATACCTTTTGGCCTTTAGCTGTTGGTAGTTTTCCCATGATATCGATCCCCCACTGAGAGAATGGCCAAGCAGGTATTTTCGAATGAAGTGGTTCGGCATGTGTGTGCGTTAAACCTATGAACCTTTGACAATTGTCGCACTTTCAAACTATCACCTCGGTGTCTTTTTTTAAGGTTGGCCAATAAAATCCGGTTGTGATGGTTTTATGGGTCAAGCTTCTGGAACCCGAATGATTTTCACAACTCCCCGAGTGAATTTCCAAATGAACCGAAGAGTTATCTTCTTCGAACACGCATTTTAATAATGGTCATTCGAAGGATCTTTTGTAGAGCAGGTCATCTAGTAGAACGAACCTTGCGGCTCTTCGGGTTAGTCGGATGGCCTCAACCTTTTGTTGCGGTCGAACTCCCTCCGATAGGAATTTTATGATTGGAGTCATCCAAGAGTCTTGGGAATCGTCTATCGGACAAACTTCCATTGGATCGAATTCACGATCCCTTGTGGCCGGCCAAAGTGCCACGGTGAGTGGAATAGTTTGAGTTCCCCCCGAACTTGCAACTACAGCCAGATTTGTGAGGGCATCGGCATGAGAATTTTCTTCTCGGGGAACAAGCCTTACTTCAACCTCTTCGAATTTAGATTCAAGCTCTTTAGCTAGTTCTTTAGCTAGTTCATGATATGCTAGCATTCGTGCATCCTTTGCATGGAATTCACCTCGAACCTGATTAACGACAAGCTGAGAGTCAGTCTCAATTTTTATCTTTCTGACTTTTAAATCCAACGCTAATTGTAGTCCGACAATAAGTGCTTTGTATTCGGCTATGTTGTTTGTAGTTCGGAATTCAAAATGAACTGCCCTTTCAATGACTCATGTTTCGGTAATACAAGTAGTATACCAGCTCCTCTCCCCCTAGAATTATTGGAACCATCTATAGCAAGGTTTCAGAATTCCAGGTTGTCCGAAGTGGATCCTAGCTCGAGCTCGGCTATGAGGTGGAGCTAAGGTGTATAATCTGCAACAAAATCGGCCAAGATTTGAGATTTGATGGTATTTCTTGGCTCGAATTGAAGTCCGTAACCCCCAAGCTCAATAGCCTATTTCATCATTCGGTCTGACAGATCTGGTTTGGACATAACAAGCTGAATCGGGATTGATGAGACCACTTTGATCTGGTGAGATTCAAAGTATGGCCTTAATTTTCTCGAGGCCATAACGAGAGTTAGAGCAAGCTTTTCTAGAGCCAGGCATCACATCTCGGCGTCGAGAAGCATTTGGCTGACATAATAGATGGGGTGTTGGTTCCTATTTTCTTCTCCAACGAGCACGACACTTATGGTCTTTTTCAAGACGGTCATACAAAGTTGTAGCTCATAGCCTGGTTCGACCTTTGCCATGGCGGGGGGACTTGTTAAATATTGTTTTAAGGAATTGAGTGCCTCGTTGCACTGCTTCGTCCATTCAAACTTCTTTGCTTTTCTAAGTAGAGAAAAGAACGAGTTCATCCTATCTGAATATCGTGCGACGAATCTGCTAAGTGCTGCCAATTTTCCAATCATCCCCTGCACGTCTTTCACGTTTTTGGGCGGCTGGATGTTTTGAATTGCTTTTATCTGGAGTGGATCGGCCTCGATTCCTTTTCGGCTGATTATGTATCTGAGAAATCTCCCGGACAAGATGCCGAAGATACACTTTGCGGGGTTCAACTGCATGTTGAACGTCTCCAAGATTTGAAATACTTAGGCCAGATGCCGAAGATGGTCTTAAAAATTGTTTGACATTACCTGGATGTCATCTATGTACATTTCCATAGTTCGACTGATTTGTTGTTCGAACATACAATTCATTAATCTTTTGTAGGTCGAACCCGCATTTTTGAGGCCGAACGACATTGCTTTATAGCAATAAATTCCCTGGTTGGTCATGAAGGTCGTCTTCTCTTCGTCTGGAGGATACATTTTGATTTTATTGTACCCGGAAAAAGTATCCATGAAGCTCATCATGTCGAAGCTCGCAGTGGCATCAACGAGCCAATCGATGTGCAAGAGGGGAAATGGGTCTTTCGGACAAGCTTTGTTTAGGTCTGTGTAGTCCACAGAAACTCTATTTTTTTCATTCTTCTTCTTGACCACGACCACATTTGCCAACCATTCGGGATATTCACTTCGCGAATGAACCCTACTTTGGGGAGATTTTTTACCTCCTTGATAATAGCTTCATTTCGCTCAGGCGCGAACCTTCTTCTCTTTAGCTTTACGGGTTTGAACTTTGAATCAATGTGCAATCGATGAGAGATGATCGAGGGATCAATCCCCATTATATCTGCATGAGAGAATGCAAAATTTTCCTATTTCGTGTGAGAAAACTTTTCATCTCGTGCTTTTGTTCTTCGGGCAGCTTTTCTCTGATGAAGTTCATCCGAGATGGGTCCTCCTCATCAATTAGGATTTTCGAGCTGCCCTCAATTAGCTCGGTTTTTATCATGTGGCCAGTTCAGAGGGTTACTTCATAGCAACTCCTCGAAGCGAGCTGATCCCCCTTTATAGTTCGAACTCTGTTGGTCCCGGATTATCAGGGTATAACTTGGCAGCGGAAAATGTGGTTAATCGTTTCTTGCACTCTGCTGGTTACTCAGCTGACTGGGACCTTGTCAGCTGGTAAGTCAACTTGCACTCTGCGTACTCAGCTGACTGGCGACTGGCTCGTCAGCTGGTAGCTCAAGACTTTGAATATTTTTAGCCTTGTTTGCACAGTTATATCAGTTTTCAGATATACACCAGCACTTGGGTGCTGGGTTTTAAATCAGTATGAAATGCAGAAAGCTGATAAAAGACAAAGGATTTATAGTGGTTCGATCAACTGATCTACGTCCACTCTCCAGTCGTAGCACTGGAAATTCACTAAGAGTAATCTGGTACAAGCGTCCTACGATCTATCTCTAGCTGGTGAATGCCTCGTCCACCAGTTCACTAGATCAACCGCTCCCGGCCTTGTCCTTCTTCAACTCTGATCAGCTGGTGGAGTGCGAGCACGTCACTTCAACCTCCACAGCTTCACTGGGTGTTTAGTTCTCCCAAGAACGTATCTTCTCAATACGGCAAAAGCCCGTAATAACTCAAGTGCTGGCTGGCACAAGAGCTGCTGTGAACTTCCTCGGAAGAGAAAGAACACCAAAGAGATCAATAACTTACAAGCTGGAAGCTTGAAGTCTCGTGTTTGATAAATCAACACACGGATAGCCTTTAGAAAGGCCTCGAAAGTGTTCTGCTTGCTTGCAATAAAGTTTCTGACTTTCGGTAGTTGAGCGAGAGAGAAGAGTATTGAATGTTGATGGATCCCAGGTATTTATAGACGCGGGATCCCATTCAAATCTTCTAGCCGTTTGGACACATTCGGAAAAGGTCTCTGTCCTCGCATGTCCTTCAGACGGCGGCAGGTAGGAATTTCCGGAAAGCGCCATGCTTTTGTCCACTTTATCTGACATTGATCTCTTTATGTCAGAACGGCACTATTCGTCAGTACGAGGAATCGGAACTGGTGTCTTGAACTGATAGACTTTAAGGTATCCTCCCTTAAAGTCATACTCTGTCAGTTAATTCCTCGACGAATCTTCTTTTTGTCTCTAAGACTCTGGGAGAGAGAATCTGGAATTCTGCTGGTAACATCCGACTGGTAGATCATTCTGGTGACTTTGCGCTGGCACAATCTAAGTCTACCAATATGTCTGATGTTAACCCTTTCTTGAAATCTCCCATGACTGGTGGCTTCACCGCTGGTGAATAGTGTCAGTGAGAACACGTATTCTGCTGGTAGGATTTGTCAGCCGCCTGCTGGTGAAATCCTTCCCAACTGGTGAACAGTAGCCAGTCGTTAGCTCTTTCTCATGCTGATGAACAGTGTCAGCACGAGTCTTTGTCAGCCGCCTTCGGATGAGACTTTCCCAACTGGTGAACAGTAGCCAGTGGTAAGTACATCTCATGCTGGTGAACAGTAGCCAGCATGAGTCTTGATCAGCTGCGACTTACAACTCAAAAGACCTAAACAGGACTTTACATTTGAGACTAGAGCTATTCTAGAGACAAACTGACGCTGGTAGGACTTAGGATTTGATCCACCAAAACACCAAAACAAGAATCTAAACAAGTAGCTACTGGGGAAAGGAAACTTAGCCAAATTTCCCAACAAACTCCCCAGGGAGTTGGGAACTTGATCATCTGATGGTAGGAAGATGGTACGGCCTTCATGGCGTGAATCCATGGTCGGCCGATTAAGACATTGTACGGCGAAGGAGCATCGACCACTTAGAAACGAGTTAACAAATTTAGCCCTTCGGTGAACAATATCAATGTAATTTATCTGAGAGAATTTAGTTTTTCCCTGCTGAACCCAACAAGAGTGATTGGGTCTTCAGTTATTTCTTTCTCGAAGATCCCTATTCCTTGAAGAGTTTTGAGGAATTTGACATTAGACGAAGCTCTAGTGTCAACGAGGATCCTTTTGACTTGGCAGTTTGCTATCATCAGAATGATGATGAGAGCGTCATCATGTGGATGATAAGCTTCGACTTTTTCTTCGGCACCGAAGCAAATCTCAAAAGAGATGCTTCGATTTGTTGGATGGATTGATTTATCATCTCTCGACAATGCAATGCCTTTTTGCCGCATTTCGAGATGACCCGGTTATCGAGGAGCCCCTAGTGAGGACGTGGATGACTCTTTGGATTTCTGGCTGTCGAGGCTCGTTAGGTAGAGGTTGCTGGTTTTCTCCCATAGTCGGGGTTTGTTTATTAGGAGCACCCCGACCATTCTTCTTGTTCCTTGTCCAAACTTTTCCTTTTTTAGCAGGCTTCGGACATGTTAGGAGTCCTTCGCCTAGAAGTCGATCGACTTCTCTCTTTAAGTCTCAATAGTCATCAGTATGATGACCGTGGTCTTGGTGGAAATCACAGGATAAGGACGTGTCCTTAAGTTCTGGCCTTGCGAACATTTTCTTTGGCCAGCGGACCTCGTTGCCTATTTTTTGCATTTCCCGAGCAGCTATTCGCGGTGGTATCTTTTGTTCTTGTTGAGGCGTGTTCGATACCACCTTCAATCTCTGCTTCAAAGATTCAGCCTGAGCAGGATAAGGTTGGTACCTGGCGTTGGCCCGTGTCTCGCTTCTCTTGTCTGAGTGGCTCGATTGGTGCTTGCTCTTATTTCTTCGGCCGAAGTTCTCTTCTTCAACCTCTTGCTAAATCTGAGCTTCGGCTCGTGCTAATACTTTGGCCATGGTCGAGCAAGGGTAGTTGACCAACTTCCAGAAGAGATTGGAGTTTCTATGAGGCATTTCTTAAATACCGACACTGTCGTCTCTTCAAGGCAATTCGGGATTGTTACCTTCACTGAATTGAACCACTTTAGGAAGTCCTGAAGATATTCATTCTCCTTTTGGATGACGGAGTAGAGGTCGTCCGATCTCTTTGGTGCCTTTTGACTGCTTGAAAAATACTGTACGAAAGATTTGTGCAGCTCGACAAATGAAGAGACTTAGCTTGGAGGGAGATGCATGGACCATTGCATGGTGGGTCCGTCCATGCACGCTCCAAAGCTTTTGTACATGCTTCGCGCTGGTGATTGAGAATCACTACGGTCTGCATCTTCATTTTATAAAGTGTGATGAATTCGTCGGGGTCTGTTTTCCCATCATATGCCTTTATTTTTGGCATGGTGAATCGGAGGCCGCTGCACGGCCGATATCCTTCGAGTGAAGGGAGATTTGGCGTAACTCTCCAGTGGAATGTTCTTCGGAGTTGGGGCCCCTGGAATTAGGGACATAAGCTTTTGCATTTGCTCGAGCTATTTCTCGAGCAACCAATTTTTTCCCCCAAATTAATGTCAGAGGTCGGGGCCCCTCTCCCGTTGGGTTCAGTTTGGACACAGGAAGCCTCTTCCTCCTACCCGGACTCGAGCAGTGGGGTCCTGAACCTAGAGCGAGTCTCGCTCTGTCCTTCACTGCGGGCTACAACCAGTTGCTGCTGAAGAGCCTCGGCCTCTTGAGTGACCCTACGGTTTTCCTCCTGTAGGTTGCGGAATTCCTCCTCTCGCCTTTTGAGTTCGACTTTGAACTGTGTAGCGCTTCGGAAAACTCTGCGCCCGATCGGTGGGTTGTTGCTGTTGTTATTGTTGTTCTCCATTATTCTATATTTCTTTCTTATTGGGGCCTCCTTTTAGCGCCAATTGTTAATGCTAGATTTTGATGAGGTTTATTTAATAAGAATACTTGAAAAAGTAAACAGAAAATAACGAATTAAATAAAGATAGATGCTTAATTCGAAAGTAGAGCTCGATTATTTATTGCTTTTGTTTTTGTAATTAATGTCGAATTCAATGTGTTTTTTTACAATAAATAGAGCCCTATCTATAGGTGTTGAATACAAAGAGGTGACTCCTAGCGAAAAGTTACAACTCCTCAGCTGAACTGGTGTCTCAAACGGTTGCATCCGTTTATCTGAGCTGATTTCAACTTCTCATAGCTTGGCTTCGGAAGCTGATTTAATGTGTGTCTAAACTATTTTGTTCAGCTGATAAGTAGCTCGGTCGAAAATAGTTCGGTCAAAAGTACTTCGGCCGAACAACCGAATCTTCTAAAGAGTTTGCCTTAGTCAAAAATTGGATTCTTGGGCTCCTTCCTTTGGGCTTTCGTCTTTGATGGACCGATAATGAGCTTGCTCATTTTCGAATCATAATAATAGCCCCGACTTTCGTCCGAACTACATGGAATATTAATCAAGACAATCGTTGACTGGTAAATGGTAATAAGTGATTATTCCCCCTTTAAAAAACTTAAAGTAGTATGTAACAGCCCAATAATTGACCTCGACTGTCCTGTCACATCTTAGTCATCGAATAATTATAAATTTAATTAATATCTTATGAATAAATTCTGTAGAGTAAATGAATGTCAACAATTGCAAACAGTTTCTTTTTTAATATAGCGTAATCAACTTCCCAACTCTCATTTAATAAATTCCCACCTTCATAGGCTTAATTGTATTTGTTGAATGAGCAAATTAACAACGAATATATATTGACTTCAATAATTAATAGTCACGAATATATTTCCTAAACGTATTCATTAGCATAAGAGTTATATATTTTGGTCATATCAAATTAAACTATAGTAGTAGGATAAGAATTTGAATGTTAAGATCCATGCATTCTTATAAAATTAACTTGTGGCATATACCTAACCATGATAAGATGATACATATATATTTAACTAATTAATGTGGGATGTTCAACACGAACACATCTCTCAAATACATTGTGAAACTATTTAAATCACAAACCATCTACATTCCATATTGAAAGCAATCATCATCGTAATTGAATGTTAGTATTCATTAATCCTTATAAAATCGATTTATAAATATATGGATACTTCATCATTATTGTTAGAAATTAAGTTTCAGTTTACTCCCTTATTTAATGTTTTGGTGTGTCAAAAACTCAGCTTCTAGGCTTCTAGTATGGTCCTTCATTTAATCCTTGTATAGGATAAAATTTGAGTTGTAATAGACTAGGCTGAAGCTGAGGATCAAGCATATAGAGATTTAATCTCTAAGGAAGAAATCAGAAATGCTAAAGCTCGAGAAGCCCGAAGATCAAGTTACAGAACTTAAGATTGAAAATTTGAAGAAACTTGAAATATCCAGAAACTCAGTTTCTTGAAACTGAGTTTTCACTAAAGAGTATAGGCTTAAACTGACTTTGGAGAATGTCAATTTTCAGTTTAAAATTTCAAGAGCACTTAAAAAGTATGAAGACAAAAGGAATCCAAGTAGAGTTCAAAGTCATTTGGAAGATTTTTTAAAATGTCGATCATCATTCAGTATGAGGAACTTAAACTTAGATTCCTCGGACTAAAACTAAGTCTGACAAGGGCAGGTGAAAAGTACACTTTCAAAAGTGAAAAGCGGATCTCAGAGCAGAACTGAGCAGTTAGAGGAATGACTATGATTGGACGACCCAATCTTTGTCTCTAACGGCTGGATCGTTGAGTCTAAATGGGTAGAAACTCGAATTATCGTAAAACCCACCTATAAATAGCCCAACACTTCGATGGGTAAAAACATCGAACTCTCACGCAAAAATAAGCAGAAACTCTGTCAAACTGAAAAGTCAAAAACTCTCTAATTACTCCGTGTTATATGAACACGAGGCTTAGCATCTTTGCTTAAGCTATTCTTTCCGTGCATTTGTCTCAGTGCACGAGGCTGAAGCTTTCTAAGCTTAAGCTAACACTTGGTGATTATTACTTTTTAAGTAATAATTAGAGCAGTCAATATTCTACTTTGGAATACTGATTCTCACGGGCGTTCCCAACCAACCGAAGTTCAGAGAAGAACAGAAAACATACAACAATCCTGATTGAAGGCTGTAGGGTGCGTCCTCACTTCAGCTCTGAAGAAGGAGCGGACGACAAGGAGTTTCTGGGCGAGTGACCTAGCACACCGAAGGACGGAGGTTTCCGACGGGCTAGCATAGATCGTGATAAAACTTGAATTATGTGACTTAGTGGATTTCCCAATTAAGTTTGGAAGAGTGGACGTAGGACTTTGATTCCAAACTACTATAATATCTTGCATTACATACTACTTTCTTAAGTTTCTGCACTTTAAGTTTTCTTGTTTATTTGAAACCTTCAATACTTTTTAAGTATTGACGTGTATATCTAAAACTGAAACTTAAACCATCTCTGAGCTTAAAATTGAGTTTTTACTGAAACTGAAAACTTAGTTTAAGTCAATTTTGAGCAAGTATAAAATCATTTAAAACTTTCGTTGCATATATTTATACTCTGATTTCGAGACCAACAATTATTATATGATGGTGCATGTTGAGTTTAACTAAACTCTTAGACAATATAGTCAACCGATACACAAATTGTCATTCTTAATTATATGAGTTGAGTGAGAAATAAGGAATGTCTCCACTAGAATAATTGAGTTGAATATTTCAAAATCGATATTCTAATATAGTAGGTAACATATGATTTGGATAAAGATTATATATAGTTGAGGGACTTTACAAGTCATTTCAACTCAGTATTCATTGAAGAAGGAGAGTGGCCGGAGCAGTCGATATGACGGTGGATGCCGTGCTTTCATCAACGCTGCAACTGCTAGGCACTCTGCTCATAGAAAAGGTAAATTCCCACACTTGCTCGATTCTCCAATATTTCATTTTTTCTTATTTATTTTATTCTTTTTTCTCAAATTTCTCAAATATATATATTTATAATTAAAATCTGGCGGAAAATCTTTTAATTCAACTCTTTAGTGTATTTCTTTTTTTAATGAATTAGAGGATTAATTCAGTGAATGAGTGCTTCATCACGATACATATTACTCCCTCCGTCCCACCTCAATTGTCCCACTTTCCTTTTTCGTCCGTCCCACCTCAATTGTCTCATTACTTAAAAAGACAACTTTATCACACTCAACAATAAAATATTAATTCCACTCAACTTACTTTACACTCACACTCCTTGGTTATTGTGCCCGGTCAACCTGAGACAATTCAACCGGGACGGAGGGAGTAGTAGTTTGGTCAATATCGGTAAAAACAGTCAAATTGACGGTTGAAAATGTTTCTGATCAAAATTAGTTTGGTTATGATTTGGTAATTCAAATCAGTCATTTCGGCTGGACCCGTCGCATATATATAATTATTAAATATATTTATTATAAATTACTAATTATAAGTTGTAGTTTACTTGGGAAGTTTATATCATTTAATATGATTGACTCATGTTCAAATCTCTTGATCAACATGTTTTAGTTTTGTTTTGTTTTTTATATCAAAAATAGAAAATAGAAAATCAACTATTAAGTATTAAGAATTGACATTAAATATTATGATTTTACTACGTTAAATCAAGCATTAACATCATTATTATAATCTTACGTGTCTCTTTCGATTTTACATTTAAAAATTTAAGGTTATAACAATTAACTTATGTGTCTCTTTTGATTTACATTAAAAATATAAGTATATACATTTTTAAAATTAAAGTTACAATAATAAGTAATAAGAAATACATATTGGTTTCTCCGAGATTGCTTCCAAACCAGTCAACCGGACCCGAACAACCCTAATAGATGTAAAGGATGGTCTAAATATTATTTTATTTTGTTTGAGAGTTGTTTGGTAGATGATTAAGGAATTGTCGATTTAGGACCGAAAAATAGTTTAACTATCGATTCAGGATCCGAAAAATAATTCTTCAATCCAAGACCCAAAAGATCAAACAATTTTCAATTCAAGACCTGATATCGAGGTCCTGGATTAAGAATTGTATAATCTTTCGGGTCCTGAATTTAGAATATTTGTGATCTTTCAGATTTTGAATTGAGAATTAATCTTTTGGGTCTTGAATCGATAATTACACTATCTTTCGATTCTCAAATTGATAATTAAACACTTTATAGATTGTTTTATTTCCTTTAGGGAGTTATTTAGATTTTGAAATACTTATTTCTGATGTGTTTTTTTTTTTTTTTTTTTTTGATAAAGATTGATCTAGTTTTGGTTTTATAGACAATTTAGAAAATCTTATTCAAATGGTCTTTTAATTTGCGATGAAATTTTTTAATATTTATATATTTGAAAAGATAAAATATAATACGTTATTAAGGATAAGCTTTAGGACTGAACACGGTTAATACGAAATAGGTTAAATAAAATTAATTTGATTAGTTAATGCTGAATTCACTAAAAACACGAAATATAAAACCGACTGTTTATATTAACTTTATTATATAGTGAGAAATGATAGCGGCCCCCTTTTATCTGAGTAATTTGAGTGCAAACAATAATTATATATTTTAATTAAAGGAAGGTCTTATGTTAGGCACGTCTAAACAATTTAGGTATGTTTTATCCATTAACCCAAGTTAAATTCATCTAAAATATTCTAATTGGAGATTAATAAACTTTATTTGGGATGAGTTAACCCATTTGGGTATGGATAAAACTCGTCTAAACCGTTTAGGTGTGCCTAACGCAAGTTTTTGCCCTTAATTAGTGGATGAATCTCATAATTAAACTTTTTTTTAGGCAAAAACTTGCGTTAGGCACGCCTAAACGGTTTAGGCGGGTTTTATCCATACTTAATTGTGTTCACACATCCCAAATATAGTTTATTAATTCCCAATTAGAGTATATTAGATGTGTTTGGCTTGAGTTAATGGATAAAACTCGCCTAAACGGTTTAGACGCGCCTAACATGAGACCTTCCCAATAATAATATATTAATTTTAAAGTTCAATCACAGGGTTCATTCACCCAATAACAATATATACTCCCTCCGTCCCGAGTTATTAGTCTCATATTCCTTTTTCGTCCGTCCCAACTTATTAGTCTCATTTCCTAAAATGGAAAAAAATCTCCTCACACCAATAAAATATTAATTCCACTACACTCACAAACATTGGTAACTGTGCCAAAAGCAAATGGGACTAATAACTTGGGACGGAGGGAGTAATATTCTTGGTGCTCACGTAAGGTGGGCATTATATATATTATTTCTCATTATGTAGTTAATTATATAATTGAAATGTAATTTAATGCAATCAGGGCATGACTATGATTTCGGGAGTTCTATGCAAACATCATAAATAAATGGTACTCCTATTTTAGTATTATAATTATAAATAAATATATTATTAAAATTTGATATATATATATATATTATATATATATATATATATAAAATATGTATCAAAATCATTTTTTTTAAAACAATTTAAATCTTCAAAAAAAAAAACTCAATATTCTTTTATTTTGAAAGCATGAAGACTTTGAGTTTGTTTCATTTTTTAGCAAAGTAAACAATTTACAAATATCATATAAAATTAAAATGTACAACTCATTTAAACATAATTCCTTAATTATTATTTTTTAAGCAAGCTAGCTAATAAGAATTCCATCTATTTTTTCTAGGAAGAATTTTTTTTCACAATATCCTTTAGAGCAAGCAACTTTAGTTTTTTTAAAAGAGAACATTTTTTGTTCTATCATCAACTTGCAAAAAATTAAACACTTAAAATTTATTCATATATCTAATTGAATTACTGAAAATCAACACATCTTAATATTAAATCAGTGTTGTAAAAATTCCCGTCTAGGACTGATTAGGCCTCGCCTAGACATTAGGCGGTCCTCAACCGAGCCGATTACCCTCTAATCCCCATGTCTAATTGGTCTGGCGAGTAATCGGCACTTAGGCACCGTCTAGGTCGCCTAATCTGCTTAGGCGCCGATCTAAGTGGCCGACTAAGCATGTTGCGTGCCGCCTAATCAGTTTGAACGACCTATTTTTTATATAATTTTTTAAAAATAATTAAACTTTATATTATCTTATTTTTTATCTATTGATAAATATATATTATATACATTAAATATTAAAATTAACTTACCGATTAACAATCGCCTAGAAAACGCCTAGTCCCCGTCTAAACTGCCTAGACGCTAGGCCTCACCCGAGCGCCCGATTAGTGCCTAGCAATTTTTAGAACTATGTATTAAATACATATATTCTTTTGATGATTTATATCAAAAATACAATCAAATACCATATAAAAGTATTTTACTTCAGTAGTTCAAGTTCTAAAACAATAATCAACTCATTTCATATTTTATGCCATTGATACTAATATTGAGTATCATTTTTCTCAGTATGGTGCACATTTTCTTTCTTCATAACATCATATTTTACAATTATTTTAATTGATTTTAAAAAGTTATTATTATTGTCAAGGAGACCACTCACTATTTTCATGAAATTCCAAATTACCTTCAGGTAGATATTAGCATCACCCAAATTATTTTAGATATTTATTTTGAATATTATTATCCTTTTCAATTTGTTTTTAAATGTACTTATTACTCGTATTCTTCTATCAAATCTAACATGCAAGCCCATTCAAATTGTCAACTACTCATAATATTAATATATTTTCTACTAGTTTTATACTCCCTCCGTCCCATTGAAGTAGTCCAATTTTCCTTTTTTGTTTGTCCCATAGATTAGTCCCACTTTCCTAAAATAGCAAACTTTTTCACACTCACCAATAAAATATTAATTCCACTACACTCACAACTCTTAATTCCCGTGCCGAAAAGATTTGGGACTAGTTCACCGGGACGGAGGGAGTATTTCTTAAGCCTCACACTAAGATGTCACAAATTATTAAAGTCTTATTCTAATAATGGTCTATATCTTGACATACTCAAATCATGTGGAACAAAAATCAAATTTTAAAAGAGACTAATCGTTGTTCATTTTATTTTTAATATCTACTAACTAAGGAATATAAAATCTAGATCAAAAACTAGTTTGACATCTCATAAGGTATTTAATTTAATTTAATAACTTATAAAAAACTAAATATAACTTTAAATTCCTTAAAAGTTTTTTTAAAAACTTATATTAGAATACATTAATAATGATATACAACTACAAAACATATACTCCGTCCCATAACATTAGTCATGTTTTCTTTTTTCGTCTGCCAAACATTAGTCCTCTTTCCTAAAATGGAAAATTAATACACACTCACTAATAAAATATTAATTTCTTCTATCTCTACTCGCATTGGTATCTGTGCTGGAATGAAACAAGACTAATGTTATGGGACGGAGGGAGTATAATAAATAATTAATGCATTTTATTATTAAAAAAAAAAACTAAAACAAGGTGTTTGATAGGTGAATTTCCTACGAGGCGTTGAGGAACAGGTAGAGTTGCTGAGAGACGAGTTGAAGAGGATGCTATGCTTTCTAAATGATGCCAACAACAAGCAGGCTGGAGACGAGAGGGTGCAGAATTGGATATCGGAGATTAGAGAGGTGGGTCTCGACGCCAGAGATGCCGTCGAGATTTTTGTTAACAAGTTAGAGCGCAAAGGGCGGCTGGGAAAGCTTTCTTACTACCCCAAACACATGCACTACGTCAACAAAGCTGGTAAAGAGATCGCCTCCATCCAGAAAAGGTTAGCTGCAATTCACAGAAGCCGTGAGCTTTACGGGATTAGAAATATTGAAGTGGTGGAGCCGCGGCGACGGTGGTTTGCTCCTTGGCAAAAGGACGATCACCTGGTGGGCATGGAAGATGATGTGAGAAACTTGCTGCAAAATTCTATTACGAATGAGGAGAAGAAAGGGGTTTCGATTGTGATTGTGGAGGGTATGGGTGGGATTGGGAAATCCACTCTTGCCCGGAAAATCTACGACCACCCCGATGTGGTGGCAACATTCAAATACCGTGCTTGGGTTGTGGTTTCAAGTAAGTTCAGGCCAGAAGAGACCATCAAGCAACTGATCCTTCAGCTGCCCAGGTGCGATGAAGATAAAAAGAAGCTGCACGAATTGGAGAGATCGATGAAAGACATGGTTTACCTCCAAGAGAAGCTTCAAGAGCTGCTTCACAAACAGCTCAAGAAAAAAAATTATTTCATAGTTCTCGATGATGTGTGGGAGAAGGAACATTGGGAATCTCTCAGGAGTGCTTTTCCTGACGAATTAGGTTTGCCGTTTAATTCTTACATGCTCCATTACACGAATCATATCTTGAATTAGTTTCTTCTCTTTGACAGGCAAAACAAGTAGGATATTGATTACAACTCGCAACAAATCTATTGCAAACTACGGTCAATATACCCTTGAGATGAAGGTTCTAGACTTCAATAAAAGCTGGGAATTGTTCCTGAAGAAGGCAATAACCCCCAGCGGAGATGGTGAATGTCCAGAAGAATTGGAGCAGATTGGAAGAAAGATTGTGGAGAAATGCAACGGTCTGCCGCTAGCAATCAGCGTGATAGGAGGCTTACTAGTGGAAACGCAAACGAAGAGTGGATGGGAAGATGTTTTAGATCAAATAAACTCTCATTCTGGTAAAGCTGAAAGCAGCGTATCCACAATCTTGGAGTTGAGTTACCAAAATCTTTCTCCGCAATTGCAATTATGCTTCCTGTGCCTAGCCTGCTTCAAGGAAGATGCAAGTATCCCCACGAAAATCCTGGCACATATATGGCTTGGTCGCGGACTAATCCAGCCAGAAGGAAGAAGAACAGTGGAGGAGATAGCGAGAGGTTATCTAGACGAGCTGATCAATCGGAACATGGTTGAAATCAAGAATTTGACCATGAATGATGGAGTAAAGAGTTGCCACCTCCACGATCTTCTTCGAGATGTATGCTTGGAAAAAGCAGAGAAGGAAACGGGTTTCCAGGTCATGAAACTTGAGGAGGAGATTGCATCCAAATCTTCGTACAAAACGCGCCATCATGTAGTCCACGGTGAAAATATCAAGAGTTTGTCGTCGTTGAATAAGAATGCTCATCTCCGATCTCTTTTCATACTAAATGTCCATGATGGTTCTGGTTATCAAGTGAATAACCCATTTCGTTTCTGGAAGAGATTTCCACTGCTTGAGACACTCTACCTGGATGGCCTTGGATTGGGGGGATTTCCTCACTTTTTCCGCTCATTGATTGGATTGAAATACTTGAGAATAACTTGTGGTTCTGATGATGGAAGACTGAAGCTGCCAACCTGGTTTGATCAACTTACGAAACTCGAGATTCTGGACATGAGTAGTGAGAATGTGGAGCTACCAAGTTCTGAGCTGAAAATGGAAAGGCTGCGTTACTTCAGTGCTCTTCATGTCTACAGACTGACAAACATAAATAATTGGACAAATATTGAGACATTGGAATTCATCGGGCTGGATGATTTTATTGGATGCTGCTCTAGATTAATCTCTGGCTGCCATGTTCGTGAATTGGGCATATGTGTTGATGGATCAAGAGAGGGAGATGAGTTAATCAGGGCAAGAGAATCGCTGGAAAAGATGGAGAATCTCGTGAAACTGAAGTTAATATGGCCTACGTCGCACATTGAGCCGACACTCATTCCTCATCTCAACAATCTCAGTAAACTTAAACTGAGAGGTGAGTTGAAAATCTGTCCGGACGCAAGTATGTTCCCTCCATCTCTCTCTCACCTCACATTGGTGGAGACCTTTGTAGATGGAGATCTGATGGAAGAACTGGGAAAGCTACCAAAGCTACTATACCTTAAGTTATCAGAGTATGCTTACTTGGGTGAGAGGATGAAAGTATTGCATGATGGGTTCCCCTGCCTGAAAGCATTCTCCCTCAGGGGAATACACTTCTTGAGCAGGATCGACATTGAGGAAGGTGGCATGCCCAACCTCAAACAACTTCGAATCCATCATTGCCCAACTCTGGAGACTAATAATCTCCCGGTACACATCATCATATCAGTTGCATAACCAAGTATGTACATCAGATTTGTGATACAAGATGGAACTCTATATGATTGTGTACGAATAAATCTTTAATACTTGTTCATGTTGTTTAAAAGAGTTTTTTAGGGTGCATGAATTAGGATGTGTATTTGTGTTGTCTTGTTTGCACATTGAATGAAAAGCTTGCAAGATATCCATGTAATGAAACCTGGGCTTGTTTATAGCTGCAATCTAATGTATATTCATTGTATAATAATACTTGATATATTTACAATGCATATATGTAGATTTAAAAAAAAGAAAAAAATTAAAAGAAAATGAGGTAGACAGGTGATAAACACTCATTTTGTGCATTTATTGCTGTGAATCTGCTAGCTATTTGCCCCAGATTAGGTCGTTCAGTGATATTTCTATACTTTATTCATATTCTTTTAGGAAATATTACGTTTGGCTTGGTTTTGGGTTGTCTTTGCAAGATTCACGCACAATTGAGCCGTTTACACGATATGATCGAGTACCATGAAGCCAGTTGATGTTTTGTTGCACCAGGAAGAGGAAAAAGTGAGAAGAGATCGATAAAAACTTTCAGTTTCAGCTCGCGACAGGAACGGCGACCCAAAATGCGGAGACGGCGGTCGCCAGTCTGCATAATGGGTCGCCAATCGTGTTTTTTCTCACAATCCCCTTCGGCGCATGAATGGCGACCGAACTGCATGAATGACGGTCGCCATTCATGCATTTCGGTCGCCGACCGTGCTAAATCGCAAGTTTTTGGCACAGCGCAGAGATGGTGACCCGTGCGCATGTTTGGCAGTCACCATCGTCGCTTTATGGGTCGTAGATCGTGAATTATTGGGCAAAAATTGATCCAAATCCCATATCTTTTTGGGTTTGAAGAAGATAAGTATAAATAGAGGCTTCCAAGACTCAAAAACGATCCTTCATCATATTTTTGAGAGACGAACCTCTGGAGAAAACTAGAACGGAGCAGATTTGAAGGGGAAGATTGAAGATTGGGAATCGAAGACTACGGGCTTTGGTTTTCCATGTTTTCTTTATCTTTGACTCTTCTATTCTCAGTATTCATGGAACTTAGTATGATTGGCTAAGTCTGTTGTGGATTCTAGGGTTTGAAACTTGTTGAACGACTTACAATTATTTATTTGATTCGATTTTCCTTTTCCATTCGCATTTTGATTATGCTTGAGTTTTAATTATTTGCTTGATATTGGCCATTGATGACAATTTGATTGGTAATTCTTGAACTGGAAGGTCTAGGTTTATCAATGAGATGCAGGATAATTAGATTTAATAAATTGAATGTCCGGAAGGAATTTGAATTATTAAAGGGTTTTTAAAATCTAAGGTTTTATCAAGAGTAGAAGTCCTTCTGCGCATCCGGAAGGAGTCATTAGGTCTTTTATATCCAAATTATGGTTTAGAGTTCAAAAGAATCGTCTGATAACATAAATGAGATTAACCCATGTGTTTGGAGATTAAATTGGAATTGAATTGAATAAGTATTGTTTAACTGTTCTTCATGGTGGATCACCCTGAAATCCTGTCTTCCCATATTTTCTAAACTCAATATTTTTAATTCCCGTTTTAAATATTTACTTTTCAATATTGCCTAGGATAGATAAACAACTTCTTTTACCGATTGTCTAGATAGTAGTAAGATATTTATGTTTTAGTGCTTGATTGTACTTCAAGCCTGCAATCCTTGAGTTCGATAATTTATTACTTGCCTCTGCAGTGGTCTGTATACTTGCAGTTTTAGCGTGTTGCAAAATACGTTATCAAGTTTTTAGCGTCGTTGTCGGGGATTGCATAGATTTATAATTGACACTAATTCTGATATTGCGCTATCTACTCTAGATTTTATTTTACGCATTTTTATTTTTTCGTTTTGTTTACTGTGTTGATCACTTCTGTTATGTTCTGTTTTAGGTAGTATATGCGAACCAGGTCGAAGGGTCCAACACTTGAACCCATAGATCCAGAAATCGAGTCCACCTGTCGGAGGAATTTTGCCAGAAGAAAGTTAGATTTTCTAATAGCTGACAACCAAGCAGCACAGATAGCCGAGTTGCAGAGGCAACTACAGGAGATGAATCTAAGACTCCAGGAGCAGCAGGCTCCGCAAGTGCCTCGGCAACCGACCATTGATGAGATGTACGAGCCTATGACTGATAGGCATCGCCACGCTAATTTCGGGCTAAAGGTGGACACACCTAACTTTGAGCTGAAGACTGGTCTGATTCATACTGCTCAACAGAATCAGTTTGGGGGGTGTTGGGAAATTTGGCTAAGTTTCCTTTCCCCAGTAGCTACTTGTTT
>JAPKLW010000042.1:224455-275731 GCA_026898455.1 Plectranthus barbatus
GTACGCAGAGTGCAAGTTGACTTACCAGCTGACAAGGTCCCAGTCAGTTGGTTATCCAGCAAGTGCAAGAAAACGATTAACCACATTTTTCGCTGCTAAGTTATACCCTGATAATCCGGGACCAACAGGGGGTCTCCATCTGAGGATCCTCATGTGCATGTCCAGTCTTTTTTGTTGTTGTGTGATACAGTCAAGTAGAACCAGGTGTCGATTGACTATATCCGACTGCGACTATTTTTCTTCACACTGCGTGATAGAGCCCTATCTTGGTATCTATCACTGAACCGCAGTGAGATTACTGCTTGGGAGGAGCTCTGTAAGTTGTTCCTGATCCAATTTTTCCCACCCAGCAAGACCATCAGACTTAAATTGCCCAGTTAAGGCAATTTTCTGGAGAGTCTCTATATGAAGCATGAGAGCGCTACAAGGATCTGCTGCGCGCTTGCCTCTGTCATGGATTTACTGAGAAACAACACGTTTGCTACTTTTATGGAGGGCTTGATGATGAGACCCAAAAGCATGTGAGAGCTTCAGTTGGAGGGTCCCTTACTGCTAGACTTCCACAGGAAGGGTTGAAGCTGTTGGAGACTATGGCGAAGAGTGAGTACAACAGGCCAACAGATAGGAAGGAGCGCAGGATAGCAGCAGTTGATGATACTGGGGACTTGGCTGCTGAGATTAAGTTGATGAGACAGGAGGTAGCTGCTTCTACCAAATCACTGGAAACCCGTCTCGCTAAGCTAGAGAACAACATGTCTCAACAGGGATTTGATCTGGGGGTTGAGATGCAGATGGAGGACGCTAGCTATGTCAATCAGAGGAACATCCAGAACAATAGGGGGTATCCAGCGGGGAACATGGCATATCATCCCAACAACAGGAATCACCCTAATTTCTCTTACTCCAACCTGAATAATTCATTGCAGCCCCCACCTGGGTTTTCTGTAACTAATGGAGCTGTTAATGAACCCAAGGAACCGAGTATGAGGGAGCTCCTGACCCAGTTTATTTATGTGTCTAATCTTTTTATAGGATCGAATTGAGTTCTAATAGAACTTAGACTAAAGACCGAGCAAGGAAAATGTTTGAGAACTGACTATCATCATGCCTAGCCTTGACCTAAAATTGTGTCGGAGCACTCAGTTTAAGGTCCTATCATATTGACAAGGAGAAGTCAGTATGAGGGCTTTCTCGAACTGACTAAGGAGAAGTCAGTTCAAGGCATTTCCATATTGATAAGGAGAAATCAGTATGAGGGTATTTTCCATACTGACTATGGTTAGTCAGTATGAGGGTTTACCATACTGACCCTGGGAAGTCAGTATGAGGGCAAAGTTGTACTGACTTTTAATAGTCAGTATCAGAGCCTCTACCTTTAAAGAATGAGCATTTCGTAAGATATTGAAGCTCAATCAAACTAAGGCATTCAAACATGCCCAAGTCAGTACGAGGTTATCTAAACTGGGATTCCTCTGGCTGAAAAGAAGTCTGACACAAAGTTAGTGTAACGTAACTGATGCTGCAAAGCAGAGCAGAAAGGAGACCTAAGGCATGGGCTACGATTGGATAATATAATCCATGAGTCTAACGTGTGGATTTATGTGTCTAACAGATAGATTTTCAAATTGCCATAGGTCTTCCTCTATATAAAGGCCGACCCTTCCAACCTTAACAGGTTACCTGAACAGAATTCAAAATCTACTAGTCTAAAGAGACAAGGGCAATCGTTCAAGTCATCTCTCTGCTAAACTCTCTGAGTTTCCGTGTTTTCTAACCCGAGACTTGAGTCTCCGGACTAAGTTGCCCTCTGTGCTAACTTCTCCTAGCACGAGGCTTAAGCTTTAAGCTGAAGCTCTTCTTGGTGAATATATCTTTCTGAGATATATTCATAGCAGTCAGTTTCCTAGTCTGGGATTATGATTCTCACGGGCATATACCAATCACCTGAGTTCTGGGAAGAACAAGTAAACATCTAACCACCGGGAAGGAGGCTGCGGGGTGCGTACCCACTTCAACCTGAAGATTGAGTCTGCAAGGAGTTCCTAGGCGAGTGCCACAGCTGACCAGAGGACGGAGGTGCCATCGGACTGTGTATAGATCGTAAAGAGGCTTGTATTAACTTAGTGAATTATCTAGACCTTTGGTCTGAAGAGTGGATGTAGGATATTGAGATCTGAACCTTTATAAGTCATGTGTGTTCTTTACAGCTTTATTTACTTATTGCTCTGTTTTTATGTTTCACAAACTGACTTTGAAACCTTCAATACTTCTATGTATTGAAGAGTATATACTGTGAAACTGATTTAATCAGGACAGGACTAAACTTAACTCTTTCAAACACACAAAACTAACTTTACTCTGTTTTAGTTAAACAAGTGCAACTGTCTACTTACTTTTGCTGCATATACATTACCTAACGCTGCACAGTTTTGTACTTTAATTTCGGGACCAACAATAATTTTTCTATTTTTTCATAATTGAATAAAGAAAAGTTTTACATCCATCATTCATTTGAATTTACAATAGAAAATACAACAAAAAGTTTATAATAGAGGATTCTTTGCATATTGAATAATCGAAACAATCGTTAATTAGTGGTGAGTGATTTTTCTCCCTTAAAATTTCAAAATAGGCATGTGACAGTCCAATGATTGACCTCCACTGTTATGTCAAGTCTTGGCCATCGAATAATTATAAATTTAAAATTTATCAATTTGGTATAGAGAAATTATCAATGATTGTAAATATTGCCTAGCCCAACCAATAGGCAATAACCCAACACCCAACCTAATTTATTAAATAAATTATTATTGTTTTTTGTCTATTTCAATATAATCTAAACAATAAAAAAATATTTCAAGAATTTTTTTAAAAGTTTTTAACTATAATAAATATTGTAAATATTGCCAAGCCCAACCACTAGGGGTGTAAATGAACCAAACTGTTCGTGAGCTACTCGGATCTCGACTCGATAAAAGCTCGTTTAAATTCGTTTAGTAAAGCTCGTTTATTAAATGAACCAAACTTGAGCATCATAGTATTCGACTCGTGAGCTCGTGAGCAGGCTCGTTAGCTAAAATTAGTAAGAAATATAAAATAATTACTTTTATAAAAATATTATTTTCATGATTTAAGAGTAACAATAATGATAAATCTATCTAATAATGAAAAAAATCTAGAATTTGATCATGAATATGATATTAGAATAAATAATATTTTATTCAAAATAATAATGAAAATCTTAAATATATTTTAAATTTAGAAAGTTCGTTTAGGCTCGATAAAAGCTCGATAAAGTTCGTGAACATCAAAGTATTCGATAGAAAAGCTCGAAGCTCGACTCGAAACTAAACGAGTCAAACTTGAGCATAACATTACTCGACTCGACTCGGTTCGATTACACCCCTACCAACCACCAATTTGCGACTATACCGATTAGTCCTCAACTAAGCGGGCTCCTAAACATTCATTAAAATTATCAATTATTGTATCAGTTTACATTTCTGCTATATATATATTTTTTGAAACATCCAAATTTTGTATAATTGACTGCATAATTTTTTCACATTTTTCCTATTCTGACCTTTTTTTCACAATTTCCTGTGAATTCGTTTTCCTACTCATGGGCGGCGGTACTCTTAGATTAAGGGGTGGATTTTGAATTTTCTCTAAAATTATATTTAAAAAATTATCGAACAAGACCTTACGAAATTAACTTTGGGTAAATTCTCAGATGAGACGGTCTCATCATTTTTATTGTGAGACGAATTTAATGAAATGATGTGTTTCTTTATTGCAAATGATGTCTCATTATTTTTATTGTGAAACGAATTTAATGAAGCAATGTGTTTCTTTATTGCAAATGATGTATTTCTTTGTTGCAAATAATGTAATTTTTAAAAATACACTACAACAAATAAGGTAATAGACGACGCAATATAGACAACGCGAATTTCATTCGTGTTGTCTATATCCTAATAGACAACGCGGAAGCATAAGTGCGTCGTCTATTTTATGGGCGCTGATAGACGACGCGGTGGAACGCGTCGTCTATATGGGTATAGACAACGCGAATATTTCGCGTCGTCTATACCCATATAGACGACGCGTTCCACCGCGTCGTCTTTGTTATTGTGTTTTTCTAAGTATTAATTATATGTGCAGCTGGATGACGCTAATTTTTGCGTCGTGTATATGTAAATAGACGACGCGATAATACAACGCCGTCTATTTCCATATACACGACGCGAAAATAAGTATCGTCTATATTATTCCACTTTTTTTTTTTTTTTAGCAAAACTACTCCTTAAGTAAATAGATTTTTTTTTTTTTTAAGGGGAAGTAATAATAGGAATTTAAAATTATAATAAGGGGAAGTAATAAATAGGAATTATAATAAGGGGAAGTAATAATAATAATAATAAGGGGAAATAATTTGGCATTATGTGATAGTTAAAGAGGTATGAATAATCAGGCGTAACAGGAAAAAAAAAATTCAATAGACGGAAGAGACGACGCGAATAGCTCCGTCGTCTATAAAACTATAGAAGACGTGAGAATTCGTGTCGTTTATATGTACACAGACGACGCAACAATAAGCGTCATAAAAAAAATGCGAAATAACGACGGAATCAGCGACGAAATAGTTTATGTCGCTATTTTGCAACGGATTATCCGTCGCTAGAAAAAATAAAAATTCCAGCTACAGAAATATTCCGTCACTAAACAAATAAAAATAAATAAATAAAACATTTTAAAAATTTTAACAACGGAATTTTTTTATCGCTAAATAAATAAATAAACAATTAAAATTCTAACTACGGAAATATTCTGTCGCTAAACAAATAAAAAAATAAAAAATAATTAAAAAAGTCTAGTGACGGAATATTCCGTCGCTAAACAAATAAAACATTTTAAAAATTCTAGCAACATAATTTTTCTATCGCTAATTAAATAATTAAACAAATAAATAACTAAAATTAATTCCAACAAAATTTTTCATTTGCTAAAGATATAAAATTAATTAAAAAATACTAATGACCGAATTGTTCGTTGTTAAAATAGATTGTTTAAATATTTTAAGATGAAATTAAATTCGACATCATTATATACAATGGATAAATTTATATATAATAAAATATTAATTATTTTTATATGCACGATAATAGCTAGATTCAAATATATATTTGAGTTTAAATTTAATTTGAATAGTGTATTAATTAATATATAGATAATAATAAATTAATAATTGTATAAATTACATTGAAAGAAGTTATAAATATTAAAAATAATCTATTAAGTAATTAATGCATGCGTAGTTCAGTGGTCCTGTGCGCAGGACTTGTGCGAGAGGTCTGGAGTTCAATTCCTCCCTAGCTCGCTGTGTGGATGATTAAATTAGATGAGGTGTTGTGGGGGTGGGGGGTGTGGGGGTCCGTGGGCGGTTAGGGGGCCGGGGGCTATTCAAGAGAATATATTTTTTTTTAAATAATAATTTCTGACGACGGAATTTTTTTTGTTTTAAGTAATTATTTCTTAACGACGGAATTTAACTACTACACATATATAAACAACGTGCAAAATCGCGTCGTGTGTATGCACATAGACGACGCGAATTTTGCGTCGTCTATTATGTTATAGACGACGCGAATTCTACGTCGTCTATGTGCATACACACGACGCGATTTTCGCGTCGTCTATTAGCGTATCAACATAGATGACGTGTTAATACACGACGCAAAGTTTGGCAATAGACGACGCGAAATTCGCGTTGTCTATATTATTATTTGTTGTAGTGATAAATAATGTATTTAACTTATTGAAATAATATATTAAAGTCCGTCTCATAATAAAAAAAATGTTGAGACCTTCTCTCTGAGAGACCAACTCTTAAATTTGATGAGATCAAACCCCCAAGTCCTCAACGTTTGTATTCGGCCCCATGTTCGTAGCTAGTTACTTTACACATGTCTTCGTCATTCCCCTGGTCTTTCCTTCCATCTCTCTCATTCTACCAGATTATATTTTTTAATCGCGCGTCTTGTCTTCTTTTTTTTATTATTATTATTATTATTTTCCACTCTCAATGGCCCACAATTATATCTTTATTTTCCTCACTAGGAGTCATATGTAAGTTTCGAAGAAGTTATCACTTTCATGTTTCTTTCTTTGCACGTTGTCAGTCAACGTTGATGTCTCTTCACCATTCACACAGTTACCGCCCCTAACTCAGCCTAACTGCTAATATGCTTCATATATGTTCACAAAGAAATGGTGCCGTGAATGTAGGCAATTGCCGAATCAGATAAATATTTTATCTGTTTTTTTTCTCGTTCATAGTCTGTATTATATATAGGCAATCGATCACAACACTGATTAGTAGTCGACTCTACCGATTAATGAGCCGAACAGAGAATTTTTGCAGCCGCCGAGCGACCATAGACTTGGGTTTACAACCATGCATGCCTATATTATATAATATTAAATACACTAGCTAGCTATGTTATATACTACTCTTTCCTACGGACATCCACGAAGATTCGAAGAAAATATCAACATAGATACACATGAATTATATATCATTCTTAATTTTATGAGTTATATAGTGGCAAATAACTAATAAGAGATATCTCATGCATGTAGCATACCTGACTTGAATATTCTACGAATCGATATTTTATAATGTAATAGTTATAAGAATGTGGTTTATATATAATGAAGTCATTAATCGTATGAGTTGCATTGAAGTTGAAGTGGGGGAGAGTGGAGCAGTGGATATGGCGGGGGAGGCTGTGATCTCATCAACGGTGCAACTGCTCGCCAATCTGCTGATGAACAAGGTGAATTCCCACACTAGCTCGATTCATTTTTTTCTTCTTATTAATTTTATTCCCTTTTATTTTCTCGAAATTCTCAAATATAGTTATAATTAATTCAATATTCTAGTGTATTTCTTTAAGCAAATTAGAGGATTCAGTGAATGTTTGAGACACGATAACTATAAAGGATGATTTAAACGTTAATTCGCAAGTTTACATTATTTTATTAGGCTGTCGCCATTAATTTATTCCTCATTCAATCATACAATCTATAACCTAATATAAATTACCTACCACCAATGACCCAACACCCAACCTAAATTATTAAATAAAGTATTGTTTTTTCTCTATTTCAAAATAATATAAAAAATATTTCAGGATTTTTTTTCAAGTTTTTAATTATAATAAATAAATGATTATGCACTAAAACAATTTCTTTAATTTGAAGAACTAGATTAATGTGAGTAATTTGGTTGATTGTGTCCCTAGACGAAGAGAAAATAATTTTTTAGTGTGTAAAACTATAACAACATTCATATTTATCTATAGATATCATTTTTTATTTTAAAATATACTTTATTAATTGTTTAGAATTTATGATTTTATATTAAATTTAAGAAAATAAGTGACATTGAATTTTAGAGTCTCACATGTGCATATACAAATGGAAAGAGAGTGCGTTACTTTGTTTGTTTAGTCAACTTAGTCACGGGATTTTCTTTTCAATTATGTGTTTTGTATATTTGTGGTGACGAGAAAATAGTCTATCTTATACCGTGTTATTAATTCACTTACATTTTATACAAATGTTAAATATTATTTATGAATATTATATACTCCCCCAATTCCGATTATTTGGTTCATGTTTCCTTTTTTGTATGTCCTATATATAGGGTCTACTATCTAAATTAGGTATTGTTTTTTATATAAGTTTACAAAGATACCCTTGAATTATATTGTAAATGACATACAATTAATAGGATCCATTATTGATAGTTATTGCTAAATAAGGGTAATTCAGGACGTTTGTTCAAATATTTAATCATAAATAATTTTTGACATTCGTGCAAAATGAAACTGGACCGAATAATCGGGACGGAGGGAGTATTTGGACAAAATTTTCCAATTTCTCTTATATATTTAGTAATAACTATCATTGATAGAATTTAGGAGAATTGTCAATTCTGGATCAGAAAAATATTTTAATTATCGATTCAGAACCTAAAAGATGATTTCTCAATTGAGGAACCGAAATAAATATAATTTCTCAATCCAGGACCCAAAAATCAAACAATTATCAATCCAGAACCTGATATTGAGGTCTTGGATTGAGGGATTTATGATTTTTTGGGTCCAAAATTGAAAATCTTTGTGATATTCCAAGTCCAATCCTGAATTGAGAATTAATATTTTGGGTCCTGAATCGATAACTAAACTATCTATCGAGTCCTGAATTAATAATACTCCTAGTATCTATTAATTATGTGTTATTTACAAGATTGTTTATGGATATATTTGCAAATATGTAAAAAAAACTAAATTTAAATATCATGAGACAAATAACTTGGACCAAATAATTGAGACCGAGCATGTAATATTTTTAGATGGCGTTAAATAAAGATTGATCTAATTCCACTTTTTGGTTTAAAAACTTTATTTAATCTTTTTTTTAAAAAAAAATTGATAGTAATTATTAAGATTAATATATTAGAAAAAGAAAAGAAAATAAGTTGCCGCCATAAACGGTTTTATTCAGTTGGAGAGCTGTCGTCAGAATTTGTGGGTGTAATTAGAAAAGATAGAGATAAAGTTAAATCATAAACTAAAAGAGATGTTTGACAGGTGAATTTTCTTGGAGGCGTTGAGGAACAGGTTGAGTTGCTGAAAGATGAGTTGAATAGGATGCTATGCTTTCTGAAAGACGCCAACAAGAAGCAAGCTCGAGATGAGAGGGTGCGGAACTGGATATCGGAGATCAGAGAGGTGGCTCACGACGCCAGAGATGCCGTCGAGATGTTTGTTAACAAGTTAGAGCACAAAGGGCGGCTCGGAAAGCTTTCTTACTACCCCAAACACATGCACTACGTCAACAAAGCTGGTAAAGAGATCGCCTCCATCCAGAAACGGTTAGCTGCAATTCACAGAAGCCGTGAGCTTTACGGGATTAGAAATATTGAAGAGGTGGAGCCGCGGCGGCGGTGGTTTGCTCCTTGGCAAAAGGACGATCACGTGGTGGGCAGGGAAGATGATGAGAGAAACTTGCTGCAAGATTCTATTATGAATGAGGAGAAGAAAGGGGTTTCGATTGTGATTGTGGAGGGTATGGGTGGGATTGGGAAATCCACTCTTGCCCGGAAAATCTACTACCACTCCGATGTGGTGGCAACATTCAAATACCGTGCTTGGGTTGTGGTTTCGAGTAAGTTCAGGCCAGAAGAGACGATCAAGCAACTGATCCTTCAGCTGCCCAGGTGCGATGAAGACAAAAAGAAGCTGCGCGAGTTGGAGAGATCGATGAAAGACATGGTTTACCTCCAAGAGAAGCTTCAAGAGCTGCTTTACAAACAGCTCAAGGGAAAAACGTATCTTATAGTTCTCGATGATGTGTGGGAGAAGGAACATTGGGAATCTCTCAGGAGTGCTTTCCCTGACGAAGAAGGTTCGTAGTTTAATACTTCTATGCTCCATTAATACAAGAAATAAAACTTGAATTAATTTCTTCTCTTAATTTGACAGGCAAAACAAGTAGGATATTGATTACAACTCGCAATAAATGTATTGCAAAGTACGGTCAATATACCCTTGAGATGAAGGTTCTAGACCTCAATAAAAGCTGGGAATTGTTCCTGAAGAAGGCAATAACCCCCAACGGAGATGGTGAATGTCCAGAAGAATTGGAGCAGATTGGAAGAAAGATTGTGGAGAAATGCAACGGTCTGCCGCTAGCAATCAGCGTGATAGGAGGCTTACTAGTGGAAACGCAAACGAAGAGTGGATGGGAAGATGTTTTAGATCAAATAAACTCTCATTCTGGTAAAGCTGAAAGCAGCGTATCCACAATCTTGGAGTTGAGTTACCAAAATCTTTCTCCACAATTGAAATTATGCTTCTTGTGCCTAGCCTGCTTCAAGGAAGGTGCAAGTATCCCCACCAAAAGCCTCGCACATATATGGCTTGGACGCGGACTAATCCAGCCAAAAGGAAGAAGGACAGTGGAGGAGATAGCAAGAGGCTACCTAGACGAGCTCATCAATCGAAACATGGTTCAAATAAAGAATTTGACCATGGATGATCGAGTAAAGAATTGTCACCTCCACGATCTTCTTCGAGATTTATGCTCGGAAAAAGCGAAGGAGGAAACAGGCATACGGGTCATGAAATTGGAGGAGGAGAATATTGAATTTAAATCCTCGTACAAAACGCGTCATCATGTCGTCCACGGTGAAAATATCAAAACTTTGTCCTCGTTGAATAAAAATACTCATCTCCGATCTCTTTTCGTACTTAATGTCTATGGTGGTTTTGGTTATCAAGTGAAAACCCCATTTCGTTTCTGGAAGAGATTTCAACTGCTTGAGACACTCTACCTGGATGGCATTGGATTGGGGGGATTTCCTCACTGTTTCCGCTCATTGACTGGATTGAAATACTTGAGAATAAACTGTGGCTCAGATGGAAGACTGAAGTTGCCGACTTGGTTTGATCAGCTTACGAAACTCGAGATTCTGGACATGAGTAGTGAGAATGTGGAGCTACCAAATTCTGAGCTGAAATTGGAAAAGCTGCGTTACTTCGGTGCTCTTCATGTCCACGGGTTGACAAGCATAAACAGCTGGGCAAATATTCAGACATTGAGATTCATCGGGCTAGATGATTTAATGGAATGCAGTTCGAGACTAATTGCTGGTTGCCATGTTCGTGAATTGGGCATATTTGTTGATGGACCGAGAGAGCTCAGCGAACTAATCAAGGCTAGAATATCGCTGGAAAATATTGAGAATCTCGTGAAACTGGAGTTAATATGGAACATGTCGCTTTTTATTGAGCCGATGCTTATTCCTCGTCTCAACAATCTCAGTAAACTTAAACTGAGAGGGGTGATGAAAAGGTGTCCGGATGCAAGTATGTTCCCTCCATCTCTCTCTCACCTCACATTGGTGGAGACTTTTGTAGATGGAGATCTGATGGCAGAATTGGGAAAACTACCAAAGCTAATGTATCTTAAGTTATCAGACTATGCTTACTTGGGTGAAGGGATGAAAGTATTGCATGATGGGTTCCCCTGCCTGAAAGCACTCTCTCTCAGGGGAATGTATTTCTTAAGCAGGATCGACATCAAAGAGGGTGGCATGCCCAATCTCAAACAACTTCGAATCAATCAGTGCCCATCTCTCAAGACTATGAATTTGCCACAACACATCATTTTATCAGTTGCATAGAGATATTCTTTATTCATGTAGTTTCAAAGCGTTTGTTATGGTACATGAATTTTCATATTATATTATCCTACAAGATTGTTAAGACTTAAGCAATTTGAAATTAATTATGGTACATGAATTTTATTGTACATGTTATGTTCTTAATCAAGTTACATGTATTTACTATTTAGATGTAATGCTAGTACAAATATAGTCTATATTCATCAAGGTATCAACTATAAATATCTTGTGATTATAGTCATTTGTATCCATGCCAATTCTAGCAATACATATGCAATCATATTATCTCTCCAACACCATTACAAGTTTAGCAATACTTCTTTTATCCTAGCTTCAGTATCCAACGAAAGTGGCATCTAGAGCAAAGTTATCTAAATGGCATCAAATCAAAGTTTGATCTCCATATTTTCCTATACTCCCAATCAAGTCCCTATATTTGAAGGAGAGCATTTTGACTATTAGAACAGTTAAATGGAAACTCTTTCCATTTCTTAAAATCTATGAGATGTTGTGAAAGAAGGATTTTTTGAACCACAACTCTAGCAAAATGATGATGAAACTTGGACGAAAACTCAACAAATAGATTAAAAGAAAAATGTGAAGAAGGATTGAAGTGCTCTTAGATTAATTCAACAACAATTGAGCAAGTCCATATATCAAAAGATCCATTGAGTAAAAAGGTTTAAACATTCTTGGAACATCTTGAAAGAAAAATTTCATGGCAACGACAAGGTAAACACTATAAAATTAACTTCAATATCTGTATAAGGAGTTTGATAATTTGTCAAAGATAAAAAGTGAGAATATGCAAGTTTATCGTACTCGAGTTGCTGAAGTAGTGAATAAAATAAGAAGTCTTAGAGATGTGATTAAGGAAAAGAAAGTTGTCCAAAAAGTTCTTCATAGTCTTCCACCAAAATATGATTATGTTGTTGCTGCAATCGCAACAAGAAAAATACAAGAAGACAACGGTTTAAAACAAAATTGTTGTCATATTTGCCTATGACAACAGTTTAAAACCGTTATCTATTATCGAAACAAACTATTGTTATATACAATCGCGACAATGCTTGTACACAAACTCTACGACAATGCTTATACATTATCAATGACAACAGTCTTAAACCGAGTTGATCAAAGGCAACACAAATACAATAAACACACTCAGTTCAAATATAAAATAAGCACAAAGATTAAAATAAAGTTTTAAGCTCCATACAACTTAATTAGTAAAAAAGATAACCCGAGTCAACAGATTTAACTCATACTGAAATTAATAATATCAAGAATGAAAATGAAAGTACAACCATCCATGTCTAAACCTAAAGCACGATACTGTAAATAAAGCTCAGATTCGAAATCACAACGTACTTCTGGTGCTGCTAGTAGACTGTTGACGTACTATAGTACCAGCTTCTCCACCACAAATTGCCTCCTCCTCAGCTGTGTCGCGCTCTCCAAACTTTCTCACTCTAAAAAGTGTTTGTGCAAAAATGTGACTACCGACTCTCTCTCCCGAATCAAATGGAAGGCTATTTATACTACAACATTTTGCCTTTATTTTAAAGAAATAGGTTTAGAGTTCTGGACTAATTAATGACTAAGTTTCCCTCGTCCACATCAGCTTTGTTGACTTTTCAACTGTTGCAATCAACATTGGTCCCAACAATGCTTTTTGACCAGGTCAACGAACTCTTGTGGTCCTAAAAGTGTTACAACATTAGCTCCAGTATTGCATTGCTTTGATAACTTCAGCATTTTAACCTGTATAAACTCTTTACAATATTTCTACTCGAAAAGCAATAGGTTCCCCTTAACACATCATAAAAACTAAAAAATCTGAATCTAAACTTAAAAAGGGAATAAAACAAGCACTAACACTAGCATCAACCCTCAAATTAGAGTAAAGAAAAAAGAGTATAATAAATCTTGTACAAGAGTTATCTGTCTTGCCAGGGATAAGAAGGATGATTTCACATATTCAAATAACTAAAGCTTCATCTCATGCAAACTTTGATATCATTGAATTTGTTTCTAACTTGCTAGTAGTGAGCAATAATCTACTTTTTACATTTACCTATGAGGGTGCATAATCATGCTTATATGTAGGGATGTCAATAAAGCCCGAAACCGATGGGTCGGCCCGAAACCGGTGGGCTAAAATGCGGGTTAGGGTAAAAAAATTTCAACCCGAAATTATTTTTAACCGAACGGGTTGAACCCGACGGGTTGCGGGTCGGCCCGTAGGTCCAGCAATATTTAATAATTTATTATTTATTATTTCTAATATTATTTATCTCCTACTATATCCATTAATTATATACCTAATTTCATAAACCTAATTTTCCGTCGCACAAAATCTCATCAATCTCTCCCAATGACGTAGTCATTTACCCTCAAATCAAAAAATCTCTCATTTCTTTCTCTTTCACTTTCTTCCACTCGTCACTCTCCTAATTAGTGTACCTACTCATTTCTTCATTTCAAGAACCTTTAGCCACTCGTTGTTATGTTCACCCAAGTGAAAGCTATATTTAATTTTTTAATCATTATTTTATCATTTTATACGTTGAGAAATGTACTCCTATTACTTAAATTAGTTGGTATATAAGGATTGATGTTTTTTTTTTCTTTTCAAACTATGATTATCCACTTATCTCTTTTTTTTTTGCAAAGATATTGATATTTGATGTCTTTTATTTATGTTGGTTCATCATTTTCTTTTTTTATTTTGTTTTAGGGGTTGTTAAAATATTTTAAGAAAATCTTTACAAAAATAAACTCGTAAATATTGCCAACCCGACGGGTCAGCCCGAAAACCGGTGGGTTAGGGTTAGGTTCAAGAATTTTTAGCCCGATAAAAATTCAGCCCGATTCAACCCGGACCGAATAGCCCGCAGCCCGATAGGGTTAGCCCGATTGACATCCCTACTTATATGCATGGGCGGATCTACAGGGAAGGTAGAAAAATCTTTCCATTTTAATAATAAGATTATATGATATTTTATTCAGATTGTTTAATTTATTGATATAGCTCCTTGATAAAAATAAAAAAAAGGACTTAAAATAACAAAGCTAAATAGGTGCCGAATTTTTGTTATATAGAATTTAATAAAATTCGAATAAAAAATACTTTTAAATTTATCACTGCTTATACATATTGGTGTTGTGTGGTAGGTGGAGCTCATATAATTATATACTTTTGGAAGGTCTTGGGTTAGGCAAGCCTAAACGATTTAGGCGGGTTTTATTCATTAACCCAATCTTTAGGCGAATTTTATCCATTAACCCAAGTCCAAACCCATATAATATACCCTATTTGGGATGGGTGAACCCATTTGGGTAGGATAAAACCCGCCTAAACCGTTTAGGCCTGCCTAACGCAAGTTTTTGCCTATACTTTTTCAATGCATAGTGCACCTTTCAAGTTGAAGCTAAGAGATTGAAGATTGAGAATAGAGGTTTAATGGTAGTTATTAATGATACACATTAAGACTAATTCATAAAACTCATCTCTTCCAACCCTTAAATCTTTTTAAAAGACTAGATTCTTAAGTAATTCTTTTTGAGTTAAATTCAAATTACTTACTTTATTGTTTCAGTACTTAAATAAATATGCATCATTAACAACTATGCACAATTAGTGTCTTCTAAATAATAATATATCGTAACCAACCCCCTACCTACATATTCATAACTCTATTAGCAAATTAAGTGGATTCATGCTAAGCAGTGAGTACTTGAGGGAAGGCGATATGTGGGCTCATGTGGCTAAGCCTGCTGGCTCTGTTTTGATGAAAATTTTGGTTTTTTATCTGTGATTCTCTTTTGCAAAACTGTGTTGGGGATTCGGATGTATATGTACGACTTGTAGATATTTTATTTTATTTAAAATAATTTAATGATATTTTAATATTTTTAATTAAATTTGCATATCCAAGATTGTCGTTTAAACTCAATGGATACTATTTCGCGATTAAAAGTCAAGGTTAAATCGTTGAAACAAACTAGTCTATATTTTTAAATAAAATCTTGTTTCCAATTATAGATAATTATATGTTGTTGTATTAAAATTGTTCTAAAGTTTTAATTTGTAAATCAACAACACTGAAGCGACATTTATCAAAATGTAGTGTTCAAACAAGTTTATCAAAATATATAATGTTAGTTATATTTATAAAGTAAGTTCCATTTTAATCATTGATCACTTTTATATATTTATAACTATCCTATTTAATATATTTATATTTATCTGAAAATATGCATTAACTTGATACAATATTTAATATAATTCTTAATTTATTTATTATATTACTTAAAATTAGGGGTGTAAATGAATCAAACTGTTCGTGAACTACTCGGATCTCGACTCGATAAAAGTTCATTCGAATTCGTTTAGTAAAGCTCATTTATTAAACGAACCAAACTTGAGCATCATAGTATTCGACTCGTGAGCTCATGAGCAGGCTCGTTAGCTAAAATTAATAAGAAATACAAAATAATTATTTTTATAAAAATCATATTTTCATAATTTAGGAGTAACAATAATGATAAATTTTTCTAATAATGAGAAATTTAAGAATTTGACTATTTGAGCATGAATATGATATTAATTTTGGAATAAATAACTTTTTTCTTCAAAATAATAATGAAATTTTAAATATATTCTAAATTTAGAAAGTTCGTTTAGGTTCGATTAAAGCTCGATAAAGTTCGTGAACATCAAAGTATTCGATAAAAAAGCTCGAAGTTCGACTCGAAACTAAACGAGTCAAACTTGAGCACGACACTACTCAATTCGACTCGGTTCGATTACACCCCTACTTAAAATATAAGGCAAAAACTTGAGTTAGGCAGGCCTAAATGGTTTAGGCGGGTTTTATCCTACCCAAATGGGTTGACCCATCCCAAATATGGTATATTATATAGGTTTGGGCTTGGATTAATGGATAAAATCCGCCTAAATCGTTTAGGTCTGCCTAACCCAAGAACTTCCCAAAATATAATATTTCCATGTAACACCGGTGATATTCTTTTATAAAAATGTAATCAAACAAATTTATCTTTATTTTTTTAATCTATATTTCCAAACATATACAAAAGATATTTGAAACTCAAGGCCCACTACGCTTTGAAACTCAATAAAATTTGAAAATGAGACTCAAAATTAATAGTCAAGGCCTAAATCGTCAAAAAAAAAAAAACATGTGCAGTTAGGCCCATTAAACATATACCCGACCCACAACTTTTTTGTCACAATTCTCTCATTTCTCGCATCTCCGCCATGAACGGGAACCCAACACCTCCACCGCCGCTGCCACCGCAGCCTCCCGCTCCTTTCCTTCCATCCCAACGCCCAAATCCACCGCTTCCTCCTCCGCCTCTGCCCCCGCCCCCGCCCCCGCCCCCGCCCCCGCAGTCCCTCACCCACGTTCTCTCCGACCTCTCATATCTTCTCCACCTCTCCACCACCGCCCTCCGTTCTCTCCCAACACCGATAGGCGCCGCCACCTCGACCGCCGCAGCTACCTTCGTCCCTTGCCCTTTCAACCCTAACCACCGGTTACCTCCTTCGTCCCTCTTCTCTCACTATCTCAATTGTCCTTCCCCTATCTCTCTACCCCACTCGTTCCACTACGACCTCACTCTCCGCTCCTCTTCATCCACCACCGCCGCCGCTCCAACTACCCTCCCCACCGAGTCCTCCGAGATCGCCGTCTCTCTTGAGAACTACAATGCCTATAATGCCTCCGCTAACGACTTTTTCTACCAGAATTGTCCCGGCCCTGTCACCCCTACTGCTCCACCACCGTCTTCGTTCAATTTGCCTCGGATTTTATACACTGAGTGCGCCGATTTCAATAAAGAATCTCCTGCGGAAGCCTCCGTGGACATTATTAGGTTTCTTCCGTCGGAAATCTGGGCTATTCGTGGTGAAGTTGAATCGTGGGGTGGTGGTTTCCCCGCTGTCTACTCTTCAAGAATTTTGCGTGCAATTCTGAAGCTGAATGATAGTAATTTGTTGCATTTATGTGATTGGATCATCGCGAATTCGCCTAGGTATGGTGTGATAATTGATTGTGCCTTGAGGGATCATGTGGTTGTATTGGTTAAGTTGTGTTTGAAGGTGATTGTTGGAGAGGCTCATGAGCTGGCAGGCCTTACCCCCAGAAACAGAGAACTGAGTGACACGAAGAATGTTTTGTTGGGTTTGGGCAACCGGAGTTTTGAATGTCCGATTTTGGTTAAAGTAATAACGTGGCTAGCTTTGCAGCTTAGTATATTGTATGGTGAAGTTAATGGGAAGTATTTTGCAGTTGATATTTTGAAAGAATGTACAACTAACACTGCATTCCATGCTTCGTTGTTTCCTTTGGAGGGAAAAGATGATAAATTGAATGACCCGGAAAATGCTGGCGGAGATGTAGAAGAGCAGGAGCAAAGTGTTGTGTCAATTGATAACATTGAGCGGGCTGGTCGAGAGAGCATCGAAAGCAAAACAGTTGGCAACAGTATGATTTTCATCTCAGAAGTGGCAGCGGCTGTAGCTGCATTGCATGAGCGATGTTTGATTGAGGAAAAGATTAAGTATTCACGTTATGCTAAACCACCCTCAGCATACCAACGGTATGTATCTGTTGTTTCTGCTCAAGCTCATCTAGTACTGTAGTTTTATGGAACTTGAACTTTGTTTTTGGTTCTTGTCTATATAGCAACACATTGAATACCTTTTCAATTTACTGTCCATGCTGCAATATTTGTTGAACTGAAGAAGCAATTCATAGGTTGAAATATATAAGTGAAATTTATCATATTCATGGACTTGATATTCTTCACAATTTCGGCTTCTGCGGTTGGTGTTTCCGTATGGACTTATTAATTACTATCAGAAGGTCTCCCTTTTGGATTGCCGTTACTTTCTGTAGTTTTTTTTTTTTTAATTGTGATCTTAATCCAATGCTTGGTGCCTGAAATTGATACTGCTTGTGCTGTTTATCTTCTTACAGTAACCTGGAACATGCACATATCTCCACGATGGCTAATGAGGAACGACAAAAACGACCAGACTATAGGCCTGTTGTTGAATATGATGGGTTTCTAAGGCACAGGTCAAGTAATCAGGTATCTTCTTCATAAATCATTAGCAAACCAGTGTACATCCATGAGCTGTAGCGCTTTGTCATTTTTAAACAAATGACAATTGTACTCTACATCAAAGTAAATAGGAAATGATTATAGTACTACTACATCTAGAAATATAGGAAATAAGTGGCAGCATATAGAAAGAGTAGAAAGTATATTTGCAGCTTGCTTTATTATAGCCGCTTTTAATATTTTAATGCCTTTGAAAAATTGGAGCTCTATGTTCTGTTTTGTTTACAAGTGGAGTTGTCAGCTTTGAATTCCAATTTTTCTGCTTATCTTTGTCGCAACTGAAGAATTTGTTTCAAGTTCTGCTCCTTCAAGATTTAATGTTAGCAGGGCTTCTGCGCTTCATGGTTTCTTGAGTGGTTCTTTCTATATATATATATATTTTTTTTTTGTGTGAAGTTTATCTCATGAGATTTCTCGATGTGCAAAAATCAATTCTCTTTTAAATATTTCTTTTCGGCTTCGGGGGAATGAGTTGTTTGATATCCTGTTTGACTTTTGGTTGTTCAAATATATTATTCGATTTCCTTAACTGGCAATTTCTTGTTTACAAAGAAGACAAAATGTCATACTTTTGGGGATAAGTTATCAGATATCCGTGAAAGTAACATTTTCTTCTATAGCTGGAGACATTTTGCTGGTTTCTTCATCTTACGTTGTTGGGTGGGATAAGTCAATTTTGAATCATTATTTATGTTTGTGATCATTTAGGATGTCAATAAAGTAAAGACAAAGGAGGAGTTATTAGCTGAGGAAAGAGATTACAAACGACGGAGGATGTCATACCGTGGCAAGAAGCTGAAGCGTAATGCTGTGGAGGTAAGCTTTTTCATTTTCAGAACCTCTGTTTTTCTGCCGAACCCTTGGCGTTGTATATGTTCACCCTACTTGAAACTTCTATGGTCACTTACTCACTGTAGCTTTAAGATGGAATGACATTTATGTTTGCAAAGAGTTTATTTCCAATGTTTTACTTGGTCAGCTCAAATTGTTGACTTTATTTATCTTTATAATTCCTCAAAGGTAATGAGGGAAATTATAGAAGAGCATATGGAGGAAATGAGGCTAGCTGGAGGGGTTGGTGGCATGTCAAAGACTGTGGAGGAGACTGATGCTTTGGCTTCTGAAAATATGGATAGGCATGCACGTGCTACTAATGATTCTAAATCAAGGAGAAATTCTGAAATTCCTGAAGATAATAGAGGCCGGTCGGTAGATCACTGGAAAGATGTAGAGTCTGGTCATTATTCAGGAGATTTCAAGGATGACAACCAGCGGCCAAGACAGGGTTCTAGTTGGGATCATGGCTATCATTATCCCAATAGAAGCACTGCGGGTATCCATTATGACAGAGATGATACTTCTTCAACACGAGATGGAAGCCGAATTAACAGTCGCTCTAGAGAACAGCTGCATGGTAGGAAAAAGTCAGACATTGTTGAGGCATTTGCGGAAGATGATTCTCAAAGACCACACCAAAGACTGAGTGGGTCACGGGACAGTAAGTATTATAAAAGCACTAGAGATGATCATGAGCAAAAAAGTCATAAAAGAAGAGATGAAGATGACAGAAGTAGTCGTAAGAAAGAGAGATCTGAAGACTATTTTGAGCGTGAGGAATGGGAGAGAAGCAAAAGTAGAGCTTCTCGAGAAAGATATGACAACAAAGGAAGAGATGCTGATAGAAGGAAAAGTAATAAAAACCGGAATAGTAGCTCTCGGCGTGAATTAAATGAGTTTGAGGACAGATATGATCCTGCAATCTCTCATGATCTATATGAGGATGATCACTGATTTTTGCAGTGAACTTGCTGACTTGTCATGTTCTTCTGTATGGACATGTGCTTTATTGGTACAAGTTATCTTATCAAATATGGAGAAAGTTTAATCAATGTTGGGGTAAGTTTCCTTGGCTTCAGATTTCCTAAATTCTACTATATGCGGGTATATGATAATAAGCTTGGCTCTTTGCTTTTGTTTGTTCACCAAATGTGGCAGCAAGCAGCATGCTGGTGTTTGCAATTTCCACCACCCGTATCCTCCTCCTGTATCCTTATTGACAATTTCCCTCTATGTTCTTATGGGCTTCTCTTTCGCTAGAATATGGGAAAAATCATGGTTTATTACATTGTTTATTTTGCTCTTAGCTTCTTCTTTTTATTTATTCCTTATTCTTTCACATTTTCTAATTTTATTTGAACTGACTTGCTTGAGCATCGAGTTTGGGTGTGGAAAAACTATGAGTTTTGACCTTCTCAGGTAATTAGCCAAGTCAGTGTGTTGTATTATTTCTATTGTATACGTGTGGTTTCTTCTCTGTCTATCCCCTATCATGTGTTTCTTGTCATAAGGTTAGTCACATGTAGATAACACAAGGTGTTAGCTTTAGTTCCACCAAATTCTGAACTGTACAACTGGTTTTATATCTTTGATGTGTGGGTTAAAAGTTTATATTCGGTGTTTAGGACACTCAGGATGATTTCTGAGTATATTATCAAGACTTGAAACTACTGAATTTACATAGACATGGCATATTTTGCCTTGTAGTGTTCTAATTGATGGCTTGATGTTGTTTGACTGAGACATTATATTATTGCATAGACATGGAATATATTTTTTAATTTCCTTTTTTGTATCGTAACTAGTAGTTGTTTCTCTGGGCTGTTCTGTATTTCTGCAGCTGATTCGTCTCCATCGTTCTTTCGTGGTTGGACTCAAAGGCAAATATGGATTGATTGTTAGCAGACCAGATTTTGTGAAAGATGAATGGAGTTATGCTCTTGCTGCCTTGTTATACTGTAATAGTCTCTAGGATTTTTTATAATATAATATTTGTAAAATGCAGAGGAAAGAGTTGGTTGAAAGTGAAACAGCAGGATAGATAAAGAAGTAAAGTTACTTGCACATAACATTTGGTTCTTGTTTACGGATGACTCTTATCAATTGTGAGATGAAAACGATCCATCAGCCCATATCATATTGATATACATTGTATATATAAAAAACAAGAACATCGTTGGGAATCCATTATTCACGAGCAAAGTTTGATTAGAAACTTGTTTCAACAACCTGCAACTATCTAGGTAGAGATTCTATGACTACATGCTTCTGCGACAACATTCAACATTCATTTGGGCTCTAGCAATGCCGATTATGATTCACACTGCAAAGTCATGCTGCAGCACAAGGAGCAACCATGCATTTGGAGAAGAATCCCAGAATGTTTTTCTGAATAAAAACATCAAGGTTAGCAGAAAGCGACAAGATTAGATAGAGGAGCAAACTTACTCGTTTGGAGTTTCGGAGAAGGTCGGGGGAGATCTTGTAAAGATCTTCATCCAGGGGTTTAGCAGAAATGGAGGATCTCTGTTGTCCAGATGAAGGATGATTTCTGGGTTGATTTATCAACTCACGAACCTTTACTTGCTGCTTTGATTGTGGTTGTGGATAACCACCCTTGTTCAATGCTCTCTTTCTCAACACATTAGATTTCTGTATATATAATAGTATATTACAATCCAATTCCAAACCAAACGATTTGTCTGAGTGGAGAGAGAGAGAGAGAGACGTACCTTAGGCTCAGGAACAGCATAAACAACACGGCGAGGCAGGGATTTGTCATAAGCAACCCCAGCGCCACAGCATTGGCCGGAGCAGCTGCACCGGAGAAGCCCCGCCTGCCTCGCGCACTCGAAATACTGCGTAATCGGCATCTCGTTCGCATTTTCCCAGTCGCCAAAGGCTGGAATCTGCCCACTCTTTCTGTAATATTCCTGCAAGAAAATTCATGCAAGAGAATCACTCTCACTCACATCAGCAAAGGCAAAGATTCCTCAAAATACTCGAAAGGCTAGCTGATGTTCAAGAATCAGATTTCTTTTTTGTTACTTACTGTGCCCATGAAGGAAATGCTGCTGCAGAGAGATGAGCGAGAAAAGGGTTGTTAGTGATGGGTATAAAAATTGGTGGGGTTGACTCAAATCTTGTTTTCTCACACCGTCCGTGGTGGTAGCGGTGGTGGTGGTGGTGGTGGGGATGCGAGGTGGTGGGTTGGTCGTTAACTGCTGATAATGTGAGCAAGGCAAGCAAGCAACATCATTTTCAAAATCATTTATCATTCTTGTCGAGGATTGAATTAAACTCTTAGTGGTAAATTTAAGCGTAGTCAAAAAGGAACAATAATGTCTGCTGTTGAAAATTATATATATAAAAAAAAATTAAAGAAAAAAAAAAAGTCTAACTTGCAAGCAAGGATTGTTTGGATCTTGATTGACGGTTTGATAGTCAATGATTTGAGTATCCAACACATTGAAAATGGAGGATTGCGATTACAGCATAATTATTCACATATTAAATATTAATTTTCTATTACTTTAATCTTTTTAATGTGTGAAGACCACTTCTTGGTCGGTTTTTTTTAGATTTTATGTCACGCACCACTATATCTATAATGTACTTTTTTATTTGATGAAGATATAGACTAATGATTTTAGAATTGAAATAACTAAAAGATTTTTAAGCTATTGTAAAACTATTAAAGAAGATAAGGTTTCAAGAAATTGATGCGTATTGTTTGGATTTGGTAATATTAGGCCCCTTTTTTGACTTGCTTAGTGCAACTTTGAAATAACTTAATGAATCATACATTAGAGAAATATAAATAAATTAAGAGAATAAATGTTGGTCAATGGTCACCATCACCCTCTCCCTACAATTCAATATGACTTACTTGTCATATTTATTTCACATTTTGTTTTTATTTGTGCATGTTGTGTATATTTTAATGTTTTTTTTTAAAAAAAAAACTTATTTCAGATTAAATCATTCAATATCTTTACAAATGTTTCTTCTTTTTTTCTTTGCTTTATGAACTTTTTTTCCTTTGTTTTAGAGTGCGGTAAATTCAGAAAACCTCATTTAATATTATTTTGAAAAATGTTATAGGGATATTTAGCAAAATTTCACTTATTTACCATTTTGTGAACTATATTTAAATTTTATAAGATAAGGTATTATTTAATATGTATTAGATCGCAGGTGTAAAACTAGTTTTGAATCTAAAATCTGTGTCCAAAAAAAAAATTGGTGATTTTCTAATATGGAAAAAAACAATTTTCTTTAACCCAAAAAAGTAACTAGGAAGAGAAGAGGAAACATTGTAGAAGACGACAGAGAAGAGTGGGAGTCAAACACAAGTTAGAAAAGGTGAAAGACTTTGTTTCCATTTCACCTTTATTTTTGCCCCCAACACATTTTTGTGAAAATATTTGGTAGAATCTCTTCGATGGCGTTTTGTTTTTAAGCAACTTTCAAGCAACTCCTTCTGTGTTTCCACAAATATAACTTAGAGTTGTGATTGATACATCAACCAACAACACAAACCCAGATTTCAAAAATAAAAAATAAAGAACCCCAATTGAGGAGTTTATTAGCTTGGCCCACTTTATTTGATTTTGGGCTTTAACAAATCAAGAAATTTCTTAAAATAAGAAACTGGAATAAATTGAATGTGTCGTAAAACAGTAACTTTCGTTAAAAACCATGACTGAATTACTTAGTTATCGATTCTAATTGAAATTCTTTTCAATTAAGATTTTTTAACTTTATCATTAGTTTTTTAAGTTTTTAGGCTATTTCATTGGGTAAACGAATTTATAAATTAAGTATTTTTTAATATTTTATGAAAGATTTTTTTTGTCATTATTTAATAACAAATATTTGAATTAAATACAATTATATAACTTGAAAATATAATTTTATATTAGTAGGTTTTTGTAATATAATTATGATAATAAAAATATCAATAAAAAAAATTAAGCATCGGCTATTTGGTCTCAAATTATTAAGGATACATCTTTTTTAAGATCCAAAATATTTTAATCTTGATTCAATTTTTTAATTTAAATTAATTGAGTGAATCCGAATATTTTGAGCTAAATTAAGTGAAAGTAGCATTGTGTAGCTTCTGCAAAAGCAGTGAGCATATGGAGGGAATTCACCTCACCCATATAATTGAGCAACTCTTTATCTTTTCCTACTATTGAATGTCACCAGCTAAGCCCTTCACAAAACTCATGAAACAACTTTAGCTATCCAAAGTTCCATTTGCTCTAACTTAATTCTTTTTTTTTTTTCAATAATAATAAATTAATTTGAACACACGCACCCACCTAAATATTCCCGAAAAAAACTCGAATCTATAATCTCTCAGTCATAAGTAAAGTATTTTAACCCTGATTACTATTAGCTACCTACTTTTGAATCATTATGCAACAGTTTGAGTGGAGTGCAGTGATTGTGATAGATCTTAGTATCCTACCAAGGATAGATAGGGAGCTATTGAATTTCCTGATTACAAGTTTATGTAGCTACATATATCTAGTGTGAAGGCAAAGATCATGATAGATTAATACAGAGCTATATTTCCTTCACCAATCACCACCCTATACTGCTGAAAGTGGCCAAGGACTTCTCCAAACAAACTTGAACTCCATCAACTATCAGCAGAGTATGTCCAGTGAAACTCAAGCCCAACGAGCTAGCCAATACGAAGATGACTCCGGAAGAAGAAGAAGAAGAAGACGACCATGCATTAGGATTAGAGCCCCAACATGTGGAACAACTAACTCTAGAATCCTCAACTACTAGACTCTGTCATCACAAAATCTTGATATTACATGTTTTTTCTTTAATTACATGTCAATAAACAGAGAAGCTTACTGATATTCCATCTTTGTGGACAGCGGCAACCTGGCGTTTCCAAGATAAAAGGCATCACTTGTGCTCAATATTACAGAAAAGAAACAAGCATCAACCATTACTTTACTTTTACCTATTTTATTATTTTTTAACTAATTAAACCCCTCAATGTTAATATCTCGTCACAACTACAAAAGTAAAATAGAACTCGAATTGTTTTCACCTGGACTACTTCAACAGACATTTTTTTATTCTTCTATGCAGGAATCAAGTTTTAATATGCCATTATTTCACAATCTTGCACAACCCATAAACCAAAAAAAAAAAAAAAACGTTCAAACCTAACAAACATAGGAAATGCCCTAAATACCCACAAACCTTGGATTTGTGAAACAACAGCGGCGGTTTTGTGCATCCATATGGACTATGTGAAAGAGGAAAAGATGAATAATTTGGAGAAAATATAGCAAACTGGAGTTGGAAAGCAAGCTATGTAGGATAAGGGTTCTTTTCATTATGAACCCTGCATGCAACGTTGAGGCTGATCAATGTGCAAAATTTCCATTAAATTTATATCAGCGGATTAAATTTCATTTCATATATATGCTACAATACTTGGGCCATTCTCTCACTTATTTATTCTTCTTTTCATCCTCTGCCTTCGTTCAATAAAATATGTGTATTTTTTATGTTGATGATTTTGGGTTTTTTTGGATTAAACAATAGTTGACAAAAATATTTTTCTATGATTATGGAGTTAATATGATAAATTATAACTTTTAAACAATAGAGACTAGTACTGATAAATCAATATATAAGTGAAAATCATATACAATCATCTATTGCAGATGAAAAGGCTCTGCCGAATCTCTTGTTTAGGGTGCGGTGGTCAAAACACTCTACATATGACCAAGACATATATATATTCGAGCTTTTACAAAGACACATAAAGTGTGTATTTAAATTAATATAATTTTTTTTTAAAAACCTGGCGAATAACATTAAAAATAATGGCATTATAGCGACAATTATAATATTAATTATATTATGGATAACTCAACATAACATAATAGTATAGATATGAATAATTACTACTATTATTATCCTTAACTAAATATTTTAGAAAAATAAAATATAGAGCGTACCTTTAGATTAAATAATTGAATCTTGGTCGTGAAGTTTTCTCGAGTGTTTGTTTATGTATTTCAGTTGTTATTTTGTTATGTTGGAGTATAATTTAATCAAATTAAATATGGGGTAAATAGGGGATAATACTCTAAATTAATATCTCAATATATTGTTTTTACTTAAAAATACATTATCTTTATTTCTGTTTATGAATTACACTGTTGGGGTCAGGCCCCCGAGGCCCAAGCCTAGGCCCATTAAGCTCGTCGATTCAAGTAACCATCGGCCCATAGTCGCAGGCCCACCTGAAGTGACAGAGAACCCTAAATCGTCCTAGAGGTCATCACCGACCCCCTTGGCTCCTCGACACCGAGCACAATAAGGGTTGGTGCCAAGGAAGAAGACAAGAAAACCCTAGAAGCCTGACGGCGCGCGACCGTTGAAAGCCCTAACCGACCACGAAAAACCCAAAGTCATTCCGAAATTTGCGGCGAGCACAAGCTCGCCACACCTAGGGTTAGGTAAAATATCCTCCCCCTATCCTGTCTATAAATAGGGGTGTGGAACTCGAATTTTGCATCTTTACGTCTAGAAAACCTACGCTGTAACACTACCGGAATACTGCTAGATTTTCTTAATCGAATAACACGCTTTATATCTTTAATTCAAGCTTCTTTTCATTATAGTCTCGATTCTTCTTTGGACAATATTTTATATTGTTCATTTGCATGCTCTTATCGAATTATCGTTATAATTTCTCTCTGTTTCGTTTATTATCGATTATTCCTCTTCGTTGTTGCTAGTTATTGTTCACGAATTCCAAGGGCTCCCTATCCCAAAAATTCGAACCTCAACAGCAAAACGAGTTAGCATCGTTAATTATTAATGATACAAAAGTTAAATATCACTTAATATCCCTGTGGCAAATCAAAACGACTTCGTTTTATCATCAGCTTAAAAAGCGACGAGAACAAGAAGATTCACAAATTACAAAATAGAAGTAAATTTTTTAGCATTTTTCACCACGACGATAAAACAATATTGTTTTGATTTGCCACATAGAATATCAAGTGGTGTTTAACTACTTAATAATCAATAATATGAACTCTTTTTGGTGTAATTCTTAGATGCAAGTAAAGATTGAAATATTTTTTTACTAACAACAATATAACGAGGTATTTTCCTAAAAATGTCAATAAATAAGAATATTATTCCCTATTTACCCTTAAATATGTCACACATAATATTGTTGCGATATTTTTCTAAAAATGTTGATAAATCATGATATTATTCCCTATTTACTCTTAAATATGGGTCACATAATATTGTCTTGATTTCATTTCATCGTATTATTATTATTTAACATCCACGATTCTTAACATTGATTTTATGGCTCCAAAAATATGGAGATTATCGAGATGAACTTAACATAGTAGAAAATTGAATTATAATATACTCATAGAATATTCCTATACTGGGGATTCTTTATAATTAATATACAATGATAAGTTCAATATTTGCAACACTGATCCTAGCCTGTATTTGATGGCGATGGCTTAAACTATAATTAAATTAAATTGCCCTACCATTAAAGTTATACACATTAGAATATTTATTTTCCTAATAAACAATACATATAAGTTTTAATCCTCTACGTTTCCATACCGCCAACCAAACAACAGGCAAAACGATGCAAATAATTATCGTTAAGTACAAGGTGGAAACAGTATGTTTGTAAATAACTAAGCAAGAAAATAATATTCATATAAGCATGTCCGAATTTTCTCTTCGGTTTTAATGAGGACCAGATTTCTATAAATGTCTGCATGGCTTGCTTGATCAAAAAAAAAAAAAAAAGGAAGAAAGAAAAACTCTTGATTTTGGAATATACCAATAATTCCCAAATAATAATAAAAAATAAATGTTGTAGCTATTTCTGTCATGCGAAATATCGAGATCTTAGAGAAAGATGAAAGTAGGATGGCGTTGCATGATCAAGTTTAGGATTCCATCTCTGCTTCTGTATGTTGCAGCCTTTTCAGTTTCATTTCCATCTCTGGGAGATTCAGGTTCCACCAATTCTTTCATTTTCTTCGAATTTTTTTATTTTTTGTTTCTGGTTTTGCTGATCAGATGAAATGGAATTGCAGCAGCTTGCAGGTTGGATTTCAGCGCATATCCATACAAACCACTAGGTGGATGCTATGGCGTCAAAGAAAGCCTGAGTGACTGGAATGTGTTCCCCCACACTAGCTGCTGCCAAGAAGCTGTCATCGTCTACGCGCGTGCCTTGGCTCTGCAAGCGAGGAATGATTCATCTGGGACCATCTTCATCAGCCCGGACCAATGGGGTGATTGCAGCGGGAGTGGACCCATGAATGCGTGGATCCACAACTGTAGTTTGTTCAGTTTCTACTACGGAAGTGGGCAGTGCTCGACCCTCAAACTCTCGGACATCCCTCAAAATGTCTCCGACCAGTGCTCCCTGTTTGGCTCTTCCTTGTTCGACACTGCCTGTGGAAACTGCACGACTGGGATTTCGGCAGCGTTGGATTCTATGTTGGGAAGTTTGGATGTGAAGGGGAATGATACAGAGAGAGCTACGTGTCTTGTTAGCCTTCTAGTCTCGGTTATGGCTAGGAAGAAGAATGATACCTCTGATGATCTTGAGAGATGCTTGCCTGCTTTGGCTGGTCCAGGTTGAATCTCTCTCTCTCCCCCTCTCTCTGATGATGATCCGAAGTCTAACATATCAACTTTCTTGCAGCACGTAAGAATTACATCAAGATCAGCGGTGAGTGAAACTTCATTGAGTTTCTTCTATATGAAGCATGTAAAGCTCTATAAATTAAATTCATGAAAAGAAAATGTGTTTTTGTGTGTGTGTATCAGCTGGGGTAGCAGAAGCTCTACTAGCAGTGATTCTGGTGATGATCGGCTTAACTGCGATCATCACACTGATAAAGTACGTGACAAGGAGTAAAAACAAAGAGAAGAAAGCAGCAGTGGAGAGGAAAGCCATCTTAGACATCCCAGGCCTCTACAGATTCTCCAAAGCAGAGATCGACAGCGCAATCAACTACGGGAACGAGAAGAAATGCTTAGGAAGAGGCAGTGCAGGGGTGGTCTACAAGGGCATGCTTCCCAGTGGACAACTGGTGGCAATCAAGCAGATATACAAGAGCAACACCTCCGATTCTTTCAGCCGCGAAATCGAGGGACTGTCAAGAGTTCGACATCCTAATCTAGTGTGCCTCTTTGGGTGTTGCATAGAGGATGGAGAGCAGTACCTGGTGTATGAGTATTGCTCCAATGGGAATCTTGCTCACCACCTTCTCCGTATGTCGTTCATCATTTTCTTCCTCTCAGAAACATAACAACTCTCTCTGGAATTTGCTCATAGTCATTCTTGTCGTGCTTGCAGGGAAAGACACTACCCTACCATGGGATGACAGGGTCAGGATCCTGAGGGACTGTGCATTTGCTCTCAAGTATCTGCACACTCACACAAGTGGATGCATCGTTCACAGAGATATTAAGGTATCTAACACAGTCAACTAACTATCTGTTTCATATGGTGAAGGTAACTAACTAATGATTGGCTCTTGTCTGAACAGCTGACAAACATTCTTCTCACACATGATATGGAGCCAAAGCTGTCTGATTTTGGGCTAGCTAAGATGCTGAACATGGAAGAGAGCAAGGTGTTCACCGATGTTCGAGGAACGATAGGTTACATGGATCCGGAATACATGAGCAACGCCAAACTGACAAGTGCTAGTGACATCTACAGCTTTGGCATTGTGACTCTGCAACTTCTATCCGGGCAACGAGTCATAGAGCTGGACCTGGATGCAAGAGACCAGCTCACTAGAAAGGTATCATGACAAGCACACACACACACACACACAAAGGATTCATGTATGTGTCCAAAGAATTAAGGGAGTTGAAAATGGTGCAGGCAAAGGATGTGAACATGGGGAAACGGCCACTGACAGATTTTCAAGACCCTAAGATGAAGGGAAAGATTGTGACAGTGGATTTTGAGTCCATACTGCAAATAGCAGTGCTGTGCGTGGCCAGTTCAAGCACCGGGCGTCCCCCCATAGATTTGGTTGTGGACGAGCTCGATAAGGCTTTGAAAAACACAAAGTTTCAGATGGTTAGTCTCACAAGCATGTAAACACATATTTATACATTCATGCATATCATATGTATGTATGAGTTGCACTTACACATATTTGGGTGTGTTGCAGAGAGCAAGGGAGAAGAGCTCATTTTCAGCAGCAGCCTCAAAATCACCTGATGTGATTCGTCTGTAATCCAAAGATACACAGAATGCCTCTCAGACCTTATTGAGAGCAAATTATATATGTTGGATAAACAGTCATTTGGATGGCTATCAAGAGCAAACAAGAAGAGAGAATTGCAGCAACACCCTTAAAAAAAAAAAAAAAAAAGAAGAATACCAGAAATGACTATTCGTCTGTGATCAGAAGATGCACAGGATGTTTCTCAAGCCTTTTTGAGATGCTACATACAAATAATAGCAAGAGTGATGTACATATTTTGGGTTAATGACCACAGCATCTGAAAGTAGTGTATTTAGAAATGGTTTCTGGTTTTTATTTTTCTTTTTCTTGTGGACCAGAGGAGAGGGGAGAAAGAATGTTTAATGCTTAGCAACTAGCAAGAAAAAGTTCCTTTTTTGTGAACTCAATGGTATCTTCATTTTGCATCTCAACTTCACTTCACCAAGATTCAAGATTGCTTTATCAGTCTGAACCAAATGACTTCATAAAATGATAACAAACCGCATAAACGAACTTTGCTTTTGTTTTGATTTTTTACATTAGATAAAATTTGGGTGGATTTTTATTTGATAACTTAAAGTTGGACATACATCTTCTTGAAGTTAGTCTTATTTTAAATTTCAAGTTTTGAGAATGTACGTGAATATTGTTTTTCCAACTATTCATGACTCCCTTTCTTTATTTTCAAAAAATGATTGATTGAGTCTTGGAATGTTTCTATGGTTAAAAAAAACCATAATATACAAACTTTAATATATACAATGCTGTTTGAGAGAACTTTGCAATGATTTTGGAGATTAAACTTGAACCCAAAAAAAAGTCCTCAATATACAAACTCAGATGCATTGTTCTTTTGCTTTACAAACTCAATTCCATGTGCTGCTTTCTTGCCTTCATAGTCTGACCTCAAGGCTGCTACCCTCTGTGCATACATGCAGAATTCTTGAATCCCCCCTCTCCCGGGACTCTTCGTTTCGTGTAATCGTGTCGTGTTCTCATTTTCCGCTTGAACCAGCATCATGGACATGAGTTGTTGAATTTGCATTTGATCAGAAGCATCAATCATCAATAAAACTCAGATTTTTCTGTATGTTCTACCTGATCATTCTTGATTTGGCCTTCATATAATCTTCCAGTAAGAAACTCTTTTCCTCGTCAATGTTATCAACTCTAAGGATCCACTTTTGAGGACAACATAGGAACAAGATGATCCGGGACAGGCGATTCAGGAGGAGCCATTGCAAGGAAACTGAGCGCAGCCACGACGTCAGCGATCGTAGGCCGTACTGATGGCTCCTCCTGCAAGCACATTGATGCCACTCCGATTGCTTGATTCAAGCTTGTTACTGGGAATGTGTCTCCTAAAAGAGGATCAGCCATCTCAGGAAACCTCCTCGGGTTCCTGAGAAACGGTTGTGCCTAGTAAACATCATGAAAAATAAGACTTAGTATGAGGCAATCTCAATGTTGCAGGTTTAACGAGCCTAGCTACCGTTTAGATTTTACTCACCCATTTTGGTAGAGCTTGCTCTTCTGGCGGCCTTTCGCTGTCAAATGCTTTACGCCCCGTTATAAGCTCTAGCAAGACTACACCAAAGCTGTAGACATCTGCCTTCACTGAGACTACACCGTGCATTTCGTATTCTGGTGCACAGTAGCCATAAGATGAGACGATCCTGGGTGAAACATTCAAGCTGCTGTCTCCCTGCAGAAGCTTGGCAAGGCCATATTCGGAGAGTTTTGGATTCTTGGCCTCATTCAGCAAGATGTTTGATGCTTTCAAATCACGGTATATGATAGGTGGGTCTGCCTTCTCATGTAGGAACTCGAGCCCTTGAGCTACGCCCAATGCTATTTTCATTCTTGCCGACCAATCTAGTGGCCTTCTACCATCTCGAACTTCTGCAAGAATGAAAAAAGGTGTCATAGAAATGAATGGTCTTCAATTAATCGTTTTTTTGGTTTGAAATTTGGATGTATAGTTACCAAATAGATGCTGTGCCAGTGAGCCACATGGTATATATTCATAAACCACTAGCCTTTGATCTCCGTCCGCACAATATCCAGTTATTTGCACAAGATTCGGGTGGTGAAGCTGGCTCAAGGCCACTACTTCAGCTTGAAACTCTTTGCTTCCTTGTGTTCCAGTTCTGTCTAACTGCCTAACAGCCATAATCTGTAAACAGATAACATGTTTTCTAAGATAAAGATTTCCTGTCCTGTTCTGTTTCACGATGGAAAAAGAAGATGCAGTCCATATGCATCCATTACCTGGCCAGTAGATTGAAACGTCGCTTTATACACTCTCCCAATTCCACCTTCTCGCAGTAGACATTCTTGTCGAAAATTCTTTGTAGCTGTAGCAAGCTCGCGAAAATTGAATGCTTTTGCTTCATTACTGTCAACGGCAACTGCTTTTGCTTCTGCTTTGTTATCGCTCACTTCCATTGGAGAGACCTTAGCAACGCGAGCTGAAACAAGAAGCTCATGCTTTGTTAAAAGATGCAGTACAGAATCACATGAACTGAATGCATAAAATGTTACAAAAATTCATTTTACACAAATCAAGACACCTTCGAACATATGTTAGCTAGCTTTTCTAAATAAGATGCATGTGTGCCGTCAAACACATCGAATTCGAGCATAATCTTGATGTCAGCCTATACACAAACCAGACGTCTTGCGCATCAAAATTAAACTTGGAGATAAAAATCACTCATCTTTCCTATGTGAGCTTCAAATACTCAACCAAACTTAAAAAAACAATGAGCAGAGCAATGCATTAAAACAGCAAGCCATCGAATAAATCATTCCAACCAAAATGGTTTACTTATGTATAAAGAAGATGCCATAAAACATGAAAGGAATATATACCAGGCGGGGGTGGTGAATAGTTATTTCCATCCGCAGCGAAAGGCTCACTATTCCTCTTAGATATTGATTTAAGACTCGAAAAACATGAGAAGCAGCCCATGTCTCCGGGATTCTCTCAGGCCAAAGAGCAAACACAAACTGGGCAATCTCAGATTCCAAGTATAAAAATCCCTTATGCAAAGAAGATCAAGCCAACAAGAATTGATCTTGTCAAGAATGCATGTGTCTCTTGTAACAATTAATTCTAAAATGCATGCACACAATTACGAAGAAGAAGAGGAAGAGAAAATGTTATCAGATTTCAGGCTATGAATGGTAGAAAGGTGCATGGAAATTGATAATATCAATGGAAGGAGAAAATGGTCGCCTTCGAAAGAAATTGTGCAACTTCCCCAAGGATTTGATCAATTCATTCCGGAGAAAAAGAGGGAGATTTCAATGGACATAATGAATTGGGCAAACGAATTTGTTTCAAGTATGAATTTAGCAGTTGTAATGCCACATCAGTCATCCATTTTAACTGAAATTTTGAAGTCTCAACATCATTCTTTTTTACTGATATGGATTCGTTTCCACGCACACAATATCATATTAATTAAATATTCCTAGTTTTTATTTACCAATATTTATTACATATGATATTTTATTTTCCAAGATAATTTATTTCATTGTGTGTGATTTTTGGAAAGTTGAAATAAGAAAATATAAGTTTCTCCAAAATCTCAAAATACACCTAATAATAATAGTTCTGTCATGTATGATAAATCATAAATGTATATTTGTTGAGAGAGAAAAAATCGTAGAACTTCTTCTGACTCCAGCAAAACTCTCAGATTAGAATTTAGAAGTATAAGTTAGAAAACTTGTATATACAAATTATATCAAAGTTAAATAATTACGTTATGCATTATTGAATTTTCTATGATAAGAGTAGGACACCATAGATAGATTAACATCACTACAGACAGTTAGATAATTGCTATGGATTACTTACATGGAATTAATCGGGCTAGATTGAGCTTTATTTCAATAGGACTGACCTATTATAATTCGAATACCTGAACTATTACCTATAATAGACTTTTTTCCAAGCCTAAGTTTGTCATTTTTAGTTAATAAACATAATTTCTAGCCTATTTAAAAATTATTTAAGTTTATTTTATATATATAGAAAAAAATGTCTTCATCTTTCACAAGTTAGGGAAATATAAGGTTTTTATATTAGGGAACGCACAAGTTTAGTTTTGATTGGAAATTTATCATTGCTGACCCACTAGCACGTGACGCCACATCACGGTCATGTAGCCTTGACGTGACACCTTTTTATTATTAAAGTATTTTTTTTTTTAATTGTATTTTTATTTTTAATCAAATTATTATTTTTTAAATTATTATTTATATATTCATTTTTTTCATTAAAATATTAAAAAAAAAGTGTTAGTTGGAAAATAGAAATATTTGCAAATAATATTTTTATTTTTTAATAAATAAAATATAATATAATTCAAAGAATTATGTTTTTTTTAATATATATATATATATATATATATATATATTCTTGGACGCTTATGAAATGTAAATTTGTGTATAAACAGAGGCGCTAGATCATTGTAGGCTAGATTCTCAAACAATGATGTTATTTTCTCTTGATGTTTATCATAGATTTTATTTTACAAAAAGGGTATATAATTTAAATAGTAAAAGAGCATTTCCTTTATTATTTGAAGTGGTGATTAATTGATTATGGACAGAGTATTCAATCACTATACTTTATTGATTAGAAGCAAAAACATTTACGAGATTGGGACAAATGTTTATAGTATTCCTATAGAACGTTCATATTTTTTCTATGATTCCTACTGAACTGAAGGCAAGCTTTGCTGAGAATTGAATAAAGGATTATCGAGGAAAGGTAGAAAAGATCTAGAGAGAAAAGTTTAGGATTAATTTGTGGAGATTGGGGCACTAATTGGATCAGCAACAAACAGTTGAATTACCAAAATAAAGAAAATGAAATGACCCGGCTCACTTACATCCTCCATTCTCATGTATAACAGTTTATTGTAAAGATTTGAAATGATATAAAACATGAAATTATAAGGTTAGGAAAATTCCACTTCTCAGAGATAAGGTAAAGTGATCAACACATTAATTATGTGTGTTTAAACGATTGAGATTCGCGTATTATTCTATGATCAACATAGAATTCTTTTTTCCAATCAACTGCAATTTACATGCATATTATCTATCATCTTGGAACTTTGAATCATTATTATTTCTTTCAAGTTTCTAAATTAGATAAGCCGTATGTATATATTTTGGTCTATTTTAAATAAAACAGAGTACTTAATTCAATAATCTCTCATGGTCAAATTAAAGTGATCAATTACACAACTTTTTCAACAAACATGATGAAGAATATACAAAACCTAGAAGAAATCAACCACTTCCTACTCCCCTCCCCTGGCTCTATTTAATTTGTAGTACAACTCTAGCTAGCTGTATAAATTCGAAATCACACGTACAATTTGGGTCTGGGCATACCCTTGACGATTCCACAGAGCAGTTGATCGTCATGGATGTTGTATTCGTCGCGGAGGGATAGCTCCGGCGACAGCACGCTCAAGTAGAGCTGCTGCCCCAAATAGCTCCTTTCCGCTGAAGCCGACCTTAAATTCCACAACCCTGCATTGTCCATCGTTAACATCACGGCCGCCCAACACCCCGGATATACTTGGATTGTGTTCCTGCTCACTGCATCCAGCAGATTGTAGTTGCCCCTTTTCTCTATTGACCATGTTCCTGCCTCGATCCTGTTTATTTATTCCATCATCATGTTCATGCCCAATGAGAGAGAGTGAAAGAAAGTTGAATATTTAGCACTTACGCGACGGCAAAGAAGGAGTAACCGGCCAAATGCCACGACTGAACGCTCTTCTCGTGGTTCTCAAACACGATCTCGATGAAGTTGCGATACGTCGCGTTCACCACATTGGGCGCCACGGTCGAGATCTTGTCGCCGGACTCTCCGGGGTCATCCTTCATCAGGTTGTACTTGAACACCTTGTCGGCGACCCCGAAGAACTGCGCCAGCTTCAACGGCGTCGCGCCGTCCTGGTGGGAGATGCCGTTGATGGCGTACCTAAGCTTCCCGTCAACCGCGGCAGCCGTGTTCACGATCTTGATCGTCCTAGTAATGTTGATTTCCCCGTAGTGGTACGACCCCTGTGGATTAGGCCTCGCGGCGCTGGCCGTTAGGTTCCACCTCTGCGACCGGAACTGGTTGAGCGACCACGCCCACCCCACCGGCGGCGGCGGGAGATCCGCCAGCGGGGGGGTCTTGCTGCCGGCGTAGCGGATGGTGGCGGTGGTGGCCAGCACCTCCTTGGTGAACCGCGTCGACGCGATGAGGTAGTAGTCTTTGGGTTCTTGGCCGGCGGTGACCAAAACGGAGTAGCATTGGCCCAAGTGGACGTCGAGGGAGTCGTAGGAGTTTTGAACTGTGTGTGATCCTTCAACCTCCACCAATTGTAATAAGTGCTTTTGGATGCGGACGTTGATGGAGTTCTTCATGCCGACGTTACAGAATCTGTATCTATAGGTTTTGCCCGGGATCATGGTGAACATGGGCTCATCTCTTCCATCTCCTTTCCCGTTTTTACCATTGATAACTACACCGGCCGGCTTACCAAGGCTCTTACCGGAATCCAGCTGCTTCTTCAACGCGTCATGGCCCTTCGTGTACCAATCCCCGACGAGCACGATGAACTCATCTTCCGGCCTGTCGAACGGCACTGGGATGAGCTCGCGGCTGTGGACGGTGATAGGGCCATAGCCACCGGCGGCACAGTGGAGGGCGGTGGTGGGATAGTAGTAGTAGCTGCCTATTTGATCCTTGACTTGGAATTTAAAAGTCATGTTGGTCCCCGGCAGGATAGGGCAGTTGGTACCTAATGTGCCATCCTGCCATGAGTTCTTGCGCTGCTGGATACCGTTCCAGGTGAAGAGTACGGGCTCGTTGAGGTGGTTGAAGATATTGACGACGATGTTGTTGTTGGAGGTGCCGTTGATCCGGGGGCCGGGGAACTGGTCGTTGATGGTGATCACCTGCTGAGAGACTCCTAAGGGGGAGAGGTTGGCGTACTTGACGTCCCATGTGTGGAAGTGGTAGGGGTCTTCAGAGTTTACGAGGAAGAGGGCTGTAATGAGGGTGAGAAACAAGGGTTTTGGTAAGCCCATTTTGGCTTGTGGTCGGAGATGGAGGGTGGCGTTTTGGAGCTTCTGGAAAGTGGATGCAGAGGAGGATATATGAAGGGGAAGGGGAAGAAGAAGAAGAATAGTAGACCTCAGGAGAAATTGGACATTGGCCGCAAACAACGTTGAGAGAAGGCTTTCCTTGAATTTCTCACATCCTTTGCCTAAATTTGGTTTCAACTTTTTTCAGATATGGACCAACAGAAATATTAGGACCAGAGGATGACGCGGAGATGTGAACTTTATAAATGAATAATTGCAACCAATATGCTCTAAAATGAAATCTTAATGTTACAAAAAATAAATATATGATGATAATTGATGCTTGGGAACTAATAAACTAAACTAGAAGGTGGAAAGCTCACTGTGAACATGGAACCTCGATTTGAGAGACAGTTGCCTCATCGATGAGGTCAGCAGACACTGGAGATGGTATTCTATGTCGTTTCAGTATACGAGAAGAGGCTATTTTTGCCTTGCTATAGTTCAACACAATAACTCTTTCATCATCCAAATCGAATCTAATATTCTCTTCGCTGCCGTCTTCTACTAGCTCCCGCAAATGTTTCAAGTTTTCCACTTCAATGCCATTGACCTTCTTCACCTGCAAAATGACCCAATTATTCCCAGTAGAGACAGAGAGAGAGAGAGCTAATTGGCACAAAGAGTGCATACATCTATGGCAGCAGTTGCTATTTTCAAATGTAACAGATAAATGGTTAGTGCAAGTTATGAGCTCTTTCAAAGAGAGGTGTCATCGTGGAAGGGGGGAGAGGTTATTAGATGGATATGAGCACATACATTCATACTAGGAAACAGCATACGTAAATAAAGCAAGCTTCAGTGGTTAACTCTAGCATTAGATAAATGTCAATACTAATGGTTTAGAATACCTGAAACTCAGCGAGACGCTCATACCCTGTATTGATGTCATCCACTAGTACCTGCAATTAGGGGGGGGGGGGGGAAGGTAGCACTGAGGTCAGCAGAATACAGTAGAACCTTGTTGAAGATCATATCGCATCATTTTTTTGTAAGTTAGCACAGGAACTTGTTAATTGTATGACTGTGTGGGGTAGGCGGGTTGTAGGAGGTAAAAAATGTTTGAGACATAAAACCGTCTTTCAGGTTCAGAGGTGGGATATTTGTTCGCACATGAACTCAAAAATAGCATGAAAATAATTGTACCTGGGATAGGATAACAAGTTGTTGACCCTCTTTCTGGGGGAGCTCTTTCAGAGCTCGTTCACACAATCGACGAGGTGATGTATTGTACCAATCTTCTCCGTATTCATGAAGATATGGTTGTGTCAATGGAACAAAGACAAGACCAGCAAAAATGAAATAACTTGGAAGCGTATCAAATTGATGGACAGGAACTAGAGGTTGTAACTGCATATGAAAAACAATTGAAAATGATTCAAAAGTTAATTTTTGCTGTTAAGTCGCCTTTGAAGAATCCAATAATGAAGAAAATACTTACTGGGCGAAGGGTGACAGTGAACTCATGCTCTTCACCATCTCTCAATACTTTTACTTGAGCCGTATCATTGGGTTTCTTCATGGAGACTAAATGATCAAATGTTATTCGCTCTCTATTTCGAAAGGAAACTGCAAACATAAATAAGGCACTACATCAATATCATGGATATGAAACCGAAGATTCAATGGGAAAAAATCTCATCAACTAGTGTGTAAAAGACAAGCAAAGCAATCAGAAAAGTACAGGTAATTGTAAACTAGAAAATCAGAGAGAAGACTGCAGGCACAGACAGACAAGTTTATGGGTACCTGATCCATCATTGGCAATGGGCACACCATCAAATGAAAGGATAATATCATCCTTTTTCAATACACGATATGCATCAGATATTGGGTTGATCCTGTTCACAAGCACCCCAGTTAAACCAGGACCCATTTTGAAGTGTTCTCGTAGTTGAGCATTTTCAGTTGCCTGGCAAGATAAACCCATGGAGCAGAATCCAACATAATCTCCAGTTTCTTCGACACCAGCAATGAAATGCTTTATCACAGGTACAGGAATAATATAACTGCAAATAAGCCAAACGCTTATTCTCAATTCAACAAACCAAATAAAGTTCTGCGTGCCTAGGCATTTCTAATTCACCAAAGAAAATTACAAAACACATATTATGCAGAAGATTACCCGATATTCTCTGCATTGGAAAGATTTTGAAATGCTACTCCAGCAACTTTGTCGCCCATGATTGCTGGGCCTCCACTGTTCCCAGGATTTATTGCTGCATCAATCTGTATTGCTAACAGTTGGGTTGCACCATGCACGTACTGGGTTGGCTCAACCCTAGACACAACCCCCTTGGTAACAGAAATATTGTCGCCACCTGCAAAGAATGTTCATTATGAGGATTTCTAATATTCAAAGGCGAACATAAAACCCATAATTTTGCTAATAAATTATTAAGTAACATACTTAAGTGTTTTTTGCACTATATGTAAACCCATAGTGACTTTAGTAGTTCAAGAAATGTGATTTAACAAGTTGGGAAATAAAGGTAACACTGAACAATCATATAGAAAATCTCTAAACATAGAGAAGGCATAGTGTGAGAAATGATTTTTACAACTTGCGTACTAAATTTACAACTTTCTAGCATATGAATATGAAGACCTCTTTTAGAAGGACGTTATTTGAATAACAGGCCCAACCAACACAGAAGTCTTTCTTAGTCAGAACGTAAAGTGAGTTTCTAATGCAATGCCTTGAGGAAGATAAACGCAGCATTACCTTGAGGATAACCTACAACTGCTACAGACTCTTGAAGAAAGGGAATTTCACCAAGCTCTAAGCAATTCATCCCTTCCCAGAACTCCTCACTTTCGACCACCAAGATTGCCAAATCACATTCATGACCAACAGCGTGGACATGTGCTCTATATTTAGTGGGTGAGCCGTGCTTTCTAACAAGGACAAAAGTATGATCAGCCACAACGTGGGCATTGGTCAGGATTCTCCTTCCCGAAATAACAAATCCTGTAGTGAATTAATCAAAATGCCACATCATGAGCAATGTTCATCCAAATAACTTACTCCAATCTGCCTAGCGAAAAGCAGTGCAATTAACATAAAACAACTTAAGTTTTCGAAATTGTGTCTTGTCTATCGACTTTTACAGCTCATATTCAGGTACCATCAAGTAGCAAAGCTTAAAAAAAACTGATTAATTAAGAAAAACGTAAGCCTTTAATTTCATGCTTCCATTACTTTACTAAAGCAATATCAAGTCCAAATTAACTACACTAAAAACCGTCAACTTTCTATAAATGAACTTCATTACACAAAAAACAACCAACTAAACAAGATGAAGAGAAAAACATTCACAAACCAGAGCCCATTGATTCACGCTGAGACTTATTCTGCCAAGGCAGAAAATAACTCGGACTACTCGCCACCGTAAAAATTTTCACCACTGAATCTAACGCCAGTTCGATCGCGTAGAACGCCTCATCCATAGCCATGTTCCGCATTGTCGCGAAATCCACCGCTGCTTCGACCGCCGCCGCATCGGCGTCACCATTCTCAGCACTTGTAGCGCTACCATTCGAGACCGAGCAAGTTGATAAAGTTCTAATTGAAGAACTACGAAAATTCCGAACTTTATTCCGAGGTAAGAAGTGCGTGCTAGAATCCGATGCTATCGGAAGGCGAATCGAATTATTCAATTGAGAATGCTTGGGAATGAGAGTTTCGTTATTTCTGCTGCTATGGTTGGTGGACTGCCTCAAACGCCGGGCGGCCAGACGTGCTGCGGCGGTTGATCGGCTTCCTAGCATCGCGTCTCTAGGGCGGAGGCGGGAGGCTATAAAACCTCCGCTTCAGGGTTTTAAGAAAATACAATAAAAAAGAAGATGATTATATAGTTCATTTTCTTTTTTTAATTACTGTCAATTTATTTGTCCCACTTTTCTTTTAAGTTTGTCCAATTTATTATTTTCATTTCTTAAAATAATAAATTCTTTTAAACTCATCAATAAAATTTTAATTTCACTATACTTATAAATATTGATTATTATATTTAGGACAGAGAGAATATTATTTTTAAAAAATCACATATTTGGTCCATATAATTAAGCATGATTTGTAAATGGCCCCTCCGGTCGATTGGGATTTGGGATAATTGATTATTGATAGGATCTTTTGTAAGATTAAGAGGCAAATATTAATATTTCTCATATTACAGTAGAATATTTAGCATCAAGTTGTTAAAGCTATACATGGAATAATAGGAATATAACTTTTTATGTATTTTAGATTTTATATTACTATATTACATTTGTTCTATTCATATAAATAGCTGTGGTGGTTAAATCATTAATAATACAATATTGAAATTTCCACACTTATAATTTTGTTTAATATATATTTTATTAAAAGTAAATAATTTTTAATAGCAAAAAATTATAAATACATCCACCAAATTAAAAAATTTATAAACACATCAAAAGCAAAATTTCGTGTTAATAAAGGATATCTGTCAAATCAAAGCAATCATAAATCTTAAAAACAATTATACTTATTAGTAGGGGTGTGCATGGTCCGGTTTGATTGGTTTAAGGGGCAAAGTACGGACAAAACCAATAGGTTCGGTTTGAAATTTTTACAAACCAAACCAGTCAAATAATTATTTCAAACAAAACCAGCCGAACTATATTAAAACGGTTTAGTTCAGCCGGTTTAAACGGTTTGAAGATCATTCAACTAATAATATTGCAAACAATGAAATTTATATATCAATTTGATTATTAAATATTAATAAAAGAATAATGTACAAAATAAAACTAATATAAATATATCTTGCTTGTCATTAATTATAAATAATATTATATTTGCAAGAAACAATGAAATATAAGTTGATTTATAGGGTTGCAATTCGAAAGAATATAAGCATCGGACATATATATTAATATTATTGATATTTTTAGCTTTCTATCAAATAATATTTTATTATCATTATTATATTTAAAATTATATTATTTATACGACCGGTTTCATCCTTCAAACCGTCGGCCAAATCAAATCATCCGATTTGAGATTTTTCAAACCAACCAAGCCAATTATTTTTCTCAAACGAACCAAATTAATTTGATTTAGCTGGTTCGGTCAGTTTCGGCCAAACCGTGCACACCCCTACTTATTAGTGTGGAAATGGTAAGGGAGTATGACTCTTGATAACTGGATAAATATTATAATGATTAGAATTGGAGGGGATGGATTTGGATGGATGGAATTGTAATGATTTATTTTTATAAAATTAACTAAATTAAATTCTTTGGGTTTGGAATTGAATTGAATTCATGAAATCAATAGATTTGAAAATTAATTAAATCATAGAATTTTTTAGTCAATCATGGCAATTCACAAATTCAATTCAATTTCAAGAATTCAAATCAATCCTGTATTTTTCATGAATATATCCTACCTATATTTTTCAAGAATTGACATGTTCAGCTCTCACCATTTAATTTGTACAATTCCTCAATTAAAATAAATAAAGAAAAAAAATCTTAACATAAATAAAAGCCATGAATTGACTTTTAGCATAAAATACATTTTGTTATTTTGTAGAATATTTTATTCGACTTGCCATTTAACACTTCTCCTCTTTAAAATTTTGTCATTTCAAGTTTTTCCTATTTTATTAACATGGTATCAAAAGACAACCCTAAGCTGTTCGATTTTTTAGGTTTAAGAGATTAAAGTTTCTTATATTTAGGATTTTGAATTAAGGTAGATATTAGAGTTTTTAATTAGGATTAAAGAATTAGGGTTTTGGGGAAATTCAGAAATTAATATTTTTTTGGAGAAATAACACAGTATCCGAACTAAATTGCTACCCATTCACACTCCACTACCAACAAAGTCAACTTCGCCCCCGACCGAAAATGATGTGTGCAAGCCACACGCGCTTGATGACTTGTTGAATGCATGGTCGCCCCTCTATCCACATATGTAACTGTTTAGTTCTGTTGGATCAATTTTTATCATTTTAGTTTTGATTCTTTTGAATTTGGGTAATATTGGTTAGAATAATATTTGTTATGACAAAAAAAGCAAGTCCATTTTGGAGTCTATCAAATAAGAAAACCCAATAAAGAAGACCCATCCAGTCTTTGACTAAGGAAAATTCTTCAGAAGTGTGGAATGTTGACTGAGCTACCACTGACCGAGCTGCTTCCCGGCCGAATTGAGTAGCTCGGGCACTATGAAAAGCCGAATTCTTGGGCCGAACCGTATCAAAGCGAAATCAACTCGATCAAAGAGACGCAACCGTTCGAGACACCAGTTCGGTCGAAGAATTGTGACTTTTCATTTAGAGTCACTTCTTTGTATTTATTCCCTATAAATAGGATTACATTTATTGTACAAAGCCACATTGAATTCAAGCAGTAAATACATCAATAATAACAAAAATACTCAAGTTCTACTTTTGATCAAGCATTTACATTAGTTTGTTCATATTTCCTTATTTATTTATCAAGTATTCTTGTCAAATACACCTTCAGAAAATTCGAGCATTAACAATTGGCGCTAGAAGGAGGGCAAAACAAGAAAGAAAGATAAGATAAACATGGAGAACCACAGCAACAACAACGACAACGGTGACAACAATCCTCCGATCGAGCGCGGAGTTTTTCGAAGTGCGGCCGAGTTCGAAGTCGAACTCAAATGACGGCAAAATGAACTCCACAACCTTCAAGAGGAGAATAGAAGGGTCACCGTGGAAGCCGAAAATCTTCGACGGCAGTTGACTTTGGCACGTACAGAGGGACAAAGCAAAACTCGCTCTAGGAGTAGAACCCCTCTACTCGAGTCCGAGGAGGAGGAGGAGGAAACCTCTCGTGTTCGAATCGAACCCAGCAGCAGTAGGGTTCCGACCGAAGATAGTGAATTGGGGGAAAAATCAGATTGCTCGAGAAACAACTCGAGCAAATGTAGAAGTTTATGTCCCTGATTCCTTGGGCTCCAACTCCTCCGAAGAACATCCCACTCGAGAGCTATGTCGAATCTCCCTTCACTCAAAAGATTTTGGTCGTACAACTGCCCTCTCGATTCACGATGCTAACAATAAAGGCATACAACGGAAAGACAGATCCCGATGAGTTCATAACACTTTACAAGATAAGGATGCAGACTGCGGTGATTCCCGATCACCAGCGCGAAGCCTGCATGTGCAAGAGCTTCGGGGCATGCATGGACGGACCAGCCATGCAATGGTTCATGCATCTCCCCCCAAGCTCGATCTCTTTGTTTGTCGAGCTGCATGAATCATTCGTACAACATTTTTCAAGCAGTCGGAGAGCACCAAAAAGATCGGACGACCTGTACTTCGTCGTCCACAAAGAAGACGAATCCCTTATGAGAGGTGTTCCTTATGCGAGCATTGTTGGTTCGTTGATGTATGTTATGGTCTGTACAAGACCAGATATTGCTTATGCTCTCAGCATGGTTAGTAGGTTCATGGCCGAACCTAAGAAATAACATTGGATGGCTCTGAAGTGGGTCCTCAAGTATGCTCGAAGAACAGTTGGAAAGGGTCTAGTCTTCAAGGATGATGGTACGAACTCGAGGCTCCTAGTCGAAGGGTTTGTATGGATAGAGGAAGTCATTGACGGGTTTTGTGTTCACATTGTATGGAACTGCGATCAGTTGGAGAGCAAGTTTGAAGAAGATTGTTGCCTTATCTTCGATGGAGGCAAAGTATATTGCATTAACCGAAACGATTAAGGAAGGTCTGTGGTTGCTCGGATTCATGAACGAACTGGGGATTGATCAAGGAAAGTTAAAGGTTTCATGTGATAATTAAGGTGCTTTGCATTTGGCAAAAAATGATGTTCATCATGAGAGAACTAAGCACATTGATGTAAAATTTCAATTCATTAGAGATGTGTTCGTAGATGGTGAGGTTGAGTTGTACAAGGTCAATACCCTTGATAATCTTGTAGATATGATTACGAAGTCAATTCCAAGTACTAAGTTTGAGTACTGTTTGGAACTAATCAAATTGTTGAGGTCGAACTGAAGAGGAGATGCCAAGCCGAGGTGATATTGAGCCTAAGGTGGAGAATTGTTGAAGTAGTCTCAATATAACTCGAGGAAGTAGTTCGAGTGGTCAATGAGACTAGTTCGAGAAAGTGGGTTGAGTCGTTTAGGTTGAGGAACTTGATGAGTTGTTCAAGTTGGTTAGATATGAAAAGATATGATGTATATCTTGTTTCTCTTTTGGACAAGATTTATCCTTATCATTATTAAAATTGGATATAGGAATTAATCTATTTTGAGATAGATTAGGATTTAAATATATTTTACCATATCTAGATTTTACTTTGTATTTTCTTCACCATAATAAAATAATTACCAAGAACTCAAGAAGGTTTAAAGAGTGGACATAATATTTGTGTTCTTTAATATTTTGTTTATTATTTGTGTGTGCAATCGTTTATTTAAAAAAATGTATTTGAATGATTCAAATGCTACACCATCAAACAAAAAGAATTTTAAAAACTAATATCAACATCAATTTTTAAAATAAAAAAAAAAAGAAATAAAAAATTTAATTGAAAGAATACTCTTAATCTTCGAGTATTCTACATAATCTACATCCATAATTCATATCTAATTGATTTCCCGCAATAGTTTACGAGAGATTATCAGACAAGATCACGCCTGCATAGTGGGCAAGTATATCTCTGCTTCATCCAAGTAGCGATGCAAAGCTCATGAAACCGATGGTTGCAGGCGGCGATGGTTGCGCGTCGTTGGCCGTCTTGGTAATCGGCGAGGCAGATGGCACAACCGCCGCCTACTTCCTCCGCCGGCGGATTCTGTTTGGAGTAGGTGTCGAAAACCATGCCGGCGATGGCGGCGGCGTGCCACTTGTTGTTCATGAATAAGCGGCGCAGCTTGTAGGCAGCGTCAACTCGAATTGCATGATCGATATCCGGGATATGTGGGATGATAAAATATTTCAACATCACAACTATTGAAACAAAAAACACCACCATCACGCACACCTCAATCGTCAAGCTCATCAACACTCCTCTATCCATTGCCATGCTCATCTCGATTTTTTATGCACTATAATTGAGAATTCAGATATCATCGAATTAATTAATCTATCTATATATTTATATATATATATATATATATATATATATATATAGAGAGAGAGAGGGCAGGGGGTTTCCAAGTTGTAGTGGGTTAAGGATGCAGGATAAATTGTTTTTACTTATAGTATTACTAGATTTCCTCCCGCGTGATGCGCGGCAACTTTATATTACTTTTAATAATTTATCAATAATAAATATATAAAATATTATTTTAATATCATATATATATAATATTAATTTCATTAAAATATATTATATCTTATTAAAAAAAATATTTTTAACTATTTCTTTGTCAAATATATTGTAAAATTGATATTTTGAAAAGAGTTATATTAATTTTAGATAATGAAATATTAGAATGTTATCGTTGGCACATGCATGATTGAGGTAAACTTATACTTTGAGTTTTTGATTTATTTTAACTTTCAATTTATTATAAAAAGATATAAAATGTTGAAGTTTAAATGTACCAGAATTTAACTTTTATATTAGTATTACAACTTAAATTATGCATTATATATATAAGAAAAATATATGGATAGAATAATTTCTCTTTAAAAATTCTTTTAAATACAACAAATCTCATAAAAACTTTGTTGTTGGCCATTTTAAGGTATTATTATATTTAGAAAGAGATTCAATGTTAAAAATCAGTTTAGAATAAATAAAAATGAATCGACAATAGACATCTATAAAAATTAATTATTTGTCCATTACTTAGGGTAGTAGTGAAAGTATTTTACATATGACCAAGAGGTTATGAGTCTGAGGTTCTCAGGGATATCTGAGTGTGTAAGTTTAAATAAATGCGTTACTATTTTAAAAATAATAATTCAATTATTTATACTTGGGTGTAGTTGTGAAAGCACGTTACCTATGATAAGGGTGAGGAAAATCAAACTTAAACCGTCAATCCGAACCAAATCGTTGGGTTTCAGACAATTTTGGTCAGTTCGAAAACACATGCGATTTCGATTCAGGTTGAATTTTAGAAAAAAATTTGGGTTATCTATTTGTTTCAATTTGGGTTCGATTACAACCGAGCCACAATTCATAGAGGAGTTCATGAATTTGGGTTCAATTTGGGTTCTGCGTGCGCGATGCGCAGGTATGAATATTTTTATTAATAATTATTATAAATTATACATAACAATGAAGTATTGAAATTCAATTTATCTTACATCGAAAATTTAAATTTGTCAGTCAAGGTAAATATTATGCCATATTGGTAGATTTATTTAGAAGTTTGGGTGATTTGAGCCCCTAAATTAATTTTTTAATTTAGTAATAGTACTATATCACTTTTTTTATGTAGTTCCTATTTTTATTGGGTATAATTAATTAAAAAAAAAAAGAGTTGAGAATAAATAAGAAGAAAGTGTGAGTGGGTTCACATTTGAGAATTAATCGAAAATTATTTTTATTTGATATTAAATTATATAATTATACATAGTATTGAAATTAGTATTAGTGTATGAACTTTTTATATATTTTATTATTATTATGAGGATATATTTTTACTTAATTATATTTTCTTTTTGATACGTAAAAACTCAATGAAACCCTTTAATAAATATTTATGGATTTGCCACTACTTTACCACCACCTCTGGTCTCTTCTATATACACACAAACACTTACATTATAAACAAAGATACAAAAAATGTATAATGATGCTACAAATAGTCCTCTGTCGTCTATATAAACTGATAAAACATAATTGAAATTGTATCATATCTGCGTGAGATATCTTCATATCTCCATGCAATATTCTCTCTTATTTTGTTGATCGTTGTTTCCTACTAAACATTATATTTTGAAGCAAATAATATAGATCTTATCATGATATTAGCCTAACATCCGTCTTGTCTCCTAAAATCCTACCTCTCTTTCGTATCTTCTTCCAACAATCAGTGCCGCCTCCTTTCTTCGATCATGGCCCAATATGCTGAACCTCTATCCTTCTCTACTCTCATCGATATGATCATGATCAACTTTTTTCTGCAACTATCTTTTATGGAAAATACAGATCACCACTCTTCTCTCAAGCCAAAACCTATTTGGTTACATAGACGGCACGAAACCTACTCCCTATAATACACTTCCGTCCACTGGTGGTACCCCCATAATCAATTGCGCCTATGAACTCTAGCGCATCCAAGAGCAGTGACTCCTTAGCCTATTTATCTCATATTTAACAGATGAGTCGATGGTTGAAGTAGTCTGCTGCACCACCTTGTGAGCGGTATGGCTCGTTCTTGAGACCGCGTATAGTCACAGCTCCAAATCTCGCAAGTTATGTCTTAAAGACGTCCTCCAAATTATGAAGAAAGAGACTCGATTTGCGGTTGAATATTGCTAAAACTTCAAGTCCTTATGTGTTCATTTAGCAATTATTCGACATTCCGTCGATGATACGTATAAGGCACATTGGTTCCTTTGAGGTTTTGGTACGTCTTTTTCTAGCTTTTCTGCTGCTAAGATGACGCTCACTCCTCTTCATAACTTTTGGAATCTCTTATCTAAAGTTGAGAGCATTGTGTTATTTCAAGAGTACATTAATACAATACGATATTCCTCTGTTTCTTTCTACAACTAGCATAAACCTTGAGATCGGTGTCCACCTTCCTCTCAAAATTCTAATTATTCTCGTGACCATGACAGTGATTCACGTTACTCAAACTAAGGTGGTCGTGGCTGCAATTCAAAACGTCGACCACCTCCCTGCCAAAATTTGTCTTCATAAGGGTCACTATACCAATTCCTGTCTGGAAAGGTATTCTTCGCATTCATCTCTAGCAATTGCACACTTGGCTAACACATTCTTCACTGGTTGCTCTCTCTCTCAACCAGTAACATCAAATTGGTTCTTTGACACCGGTTCCTCAGCCCATGTAACACCGATTTCTAATTCTTTGGAGAACTGTCAGTCGTACTCTGGCACGATAGTGTTATTGCTGGTAATGGTTCTCGGCTTTCTATCTCTTATATTGGGAATACTCGACTTTTTGACTGTGTTCAATTATTGATGTATTGGTTATCCCGACTCTCATCTAAAATTTACTTTCGATGAGTTAGTTGACATCATATTTCCCAATTGAAGTGATATTTAACAAAATCTCGTTTAAAAACCCAACAATTTATGCATTATGCATTGGTAAACACAAAGTAATTAGTGTTGAGAGTACACAATTATTTGCTAAAAAAAAATTCAACCTCAACACTATTATAAATTAAAATCTCGAGAGATTATGGAATACACTTTTAATAATATAATTATTTTGATATAATCCATAATTTAAGCTCTAAATTTAAATAAACTTTAATCTTTATGCCCGTAATTATGAATTGTCGAAAACTACCAAATTCTGTGCCCTTGATTTATATATTTTAATGTATAATTTCCATTTTATTTCCGTAATTATGGATTATTGATTATTACCAAATTTTGTGCCCCTAATTTAGAATAATGATTTCTTTTCATATCCTTAATTACTTTCGATTATACATAAAAGTGATATAGTTAGAAATATTATTAGAGCACATTAAAAATTATTTTGTGAGAATTTTTTAATAATATAATAAAGATAATCCTTTTATACAATTTTATTACATATAATGTAAATTATTTAATAAATAGATACATATTTATGTAAAATATATAATAAGCATTCAAAACACTCAATTCAAAATATATAATAAGCATTCAAAATATATATTTCCTAAATTGTGATGGAGTAATTAATTATATATTTTTAACTTGAATTTCTAATATTGGTTAGTAGTGAAACTAATTATTTAATAAACATATAAATGAAAAGAATACATAATTAACTATTAAGAATATAAAATCTACTTAGGATAATTCTTTATATATTTATATGAAATAAAATAATTAGTAATACTTAAATATAAGTTTAGATGACTATATATTGGATAATAATAAAATATATACAACAAAACTCAATCAATTATTAAATTAATAATGAAATTTTAGCTTGATAATATGGATATTTTGGTAAGGAGTTGATTTACGGGATTTATGCTAATAAATCTAATTACATCACAATATATTGTTTATGATGATAATTTTGTAATTATATTTCCATAATATATTTACACCAAATAAATACAATATGTCAATTTTTTTCCTTATTAATTGTGAAGCTATTTTAGTAATCTTTTAATGGGCGGAAAAAAATGTTAAAAGAGGGGTTTTGCTTTTATATTTATATAGATATAGATTTATTTGCTTATAACTAATTAGTTAAAATTACACAAAACATTTGCTTGATTTATATATATAACAGGGATTCGAAGAATGATACATTTATTCATAAATAATGACACTCACATAAAAGAAAAATGACAATCGCATATGACACAAAACTAATAAAATCTAGACGTGAAGGCGATCCACCAAGTGTCAGCCGGATTCGAAGAATGATACATT